>JAHZMZ010004896.1:0-47107 GCA_027743805.1 Lepidocyrtoides sp. E14
CCAATGATTCTACCTACCAAGTTTCAAACAAATCCGAACAGCCCTTTGGAAGTTATCGTGCGGACAGACGGACGGACAGACGGACAGACACGACAAAAGCATGAAGTAGCTTACGCTACTTAATAATGTACATGCTAAAAGTTTGTATGTTATACATCTAGTAGATGAAAATTACAAGTGTGCGTAACAAGTATAGTAGGACGACGATACATACAAGATGTCTGATGCCTCATCAGCTAATAAATAAAACTGGGCGGTGTATTAAATGCCTCTTCTTTACTAATAGCGTGCCTATGTTTTCATAATGATGATAGCAAAATACTACAACATAGTCAATTAATTTTGAAAAAGGAACGTCATCTCTGCAGCATAGAGAAAACTTGTTGTAGATGTTTTTGTTTTGATAGAAGAAAAAGAAAGGGAAAGAGAAGCATGTGTCACGATTCACCAACATGTCACCACGAAAAAGCTCATTATTATTATAAAGTTTCTCTTTTGTTCTCATCATTATCGTTCACTACTACAGACACAAGAGTAGAGGCAGCTGTAAAGCATTAATGGTGTGAATATATGGATGATACGTAAATTGGCATGGATGTGTTTTTGCGGCTAGGTATACTTAATGTTGTACCTACTCACCAAACTCAGCACTATAAAATGCTGATGATGTGAGCTGAATAGATAAATATAAATATTAAAAAGGATAGATAGGGAGCTGCTTCATGAGTACAAATTTTGCTCTGCTGTTATAAAAGGATACTCATGAACGATAAGGTTGATGATCATCACAAGAATAGTTTGGTATACTACTTTGGGGTGACCAGTTAATATCAGTTTGTGTCGTCATTATAAAATGAATATACCTAATAATGAATTTCTAAACATATAGTAATAGTAAATTCTAAGCATGTTTAGTTGTATACGCGCTGAAAGCCAAGTAATAATGTACAAGAATTGTTATGAACAAATAATGCACTTTGTCTCTTCATCTTGATTATATGGAAGTGAAAGTTTGTTGGCATGTACTGAGTTCTCCAACATCTTTTTAAAGTTGTACTGGGAGATAGTAAGACACAATGAGACACTTTCTGTGAAAAGTACATTCAAGGTTTTACATTCAAGAACAAAATTTATTGCTATGTACACGCCATACGCTTATGTAATTTGAGTTTTCTTCCATCTTCAGGATTGTTACAAAGTTTCAAAATTGTCGAAGAAAATAGCAATAAAAGCATGACTTAACAAGAAAAAATTTCTTTTGTTTCGAATTTTATTTCAATTTTTTTATTTCAAATATTTCATAGTTAATCAACTTAGATAGCTATAAAGTGTGTGATTTAGTATATGGTGAGCACACCTTCTTGTCTATCGTAGGAATATATTAAATTTATAACCACATATAATAGGTGCTGTTTAGAACTGTCTAACTATTGGCCCTGGCCAAAAAACCGAAATCATATTCGCAGTTTTCATCTCAAACCTGGTTAAAAGGAACGAACAAAAAAATCAATGTGGGGAAAGCTCTGCAATTAGATTCGCACTCTAAATAGATAAAGAGAAAATATATTGTCGATTCTGAAAGTTTGGAATTTTAATGAACCAGAGAAGAAGGTTATTTCTATGTTCCCCAGCGCACAAAAACCGTACATACAGTCATAGTTTGCAGTTAAAGAAACCTTAAAGAGAACTGATTTTGTGCCTTTAGGAGAAATTGTGAACGTAACATAATTTCCACCTTATTCACTATGTATTCGTTGTGTGGTAGCTGTTTCTGCATGTACGCTTGAACGAGTGCGCCTGTACAAAAAAAATAACATTTGTTTTCTTTTTAAATAAAAATTTTCTCTGATTTTTCGGATTCTCTAGTACATGAATAAAATGAAAAAGCTATTTTATATGTGTGTATCAGATAATTTGATTTTGTCGCTCATTCAAGGAGATGTGATGAGACAATACAAGTTGAAAGGATTCGGCAGATAGTTGAAAACTTCAATCAAACTTTGTATCAACCTAACTAACCACATCCATTGGTATACACTGATGGCATCCCGCATTGAAAAACACTCAAAAGTAAAATAAAGTTAGAATTCTACTTTGCGCAACAAAAGGAAGCACAGAAAAAAAGAATGTTGAAGCACCCAGGTTAAAAATACATACTTACGCTGTACACAATTTCACTTGCTCCTTTCATGCCAACAACAATACGTTTTATCCTGGTCTTTATTTTTATACTCAACTCGTGACGTCTGTAGTTCCCCGTTCGTCACTTCCTACTACTATAAAGTAACGGCGATTATATTAATAATAAATAAATAAACAGGCAACAATTTGATACTGATACTTTTTAACAACGTCATCATAAAGAAATTGCAATGCTGCATATATGCCGTGTGCTTATTCTCATCCGTCATGCATGATGAATGCATAAAATAATAATAATCCTACTTTGGGAAAAATAGAGATGAATATTATTTTGAACACTTCCCAAATTTCCCACTGCACAATTTCCAGTTTTTTCTTCTTTGTATGCATATTTCAATCTCGTCGTCAACAGAGCAGTGTCGAAAATTGAAGCACAGTTGCGATACACATACACAGTAAAGGAAGATCTGAACTGGTAGACTCAACGGTACTTGTAGTCTGGTGATGAATAATATGATGACGGCAATATAAACGTGTTCACAGTTTTGTAGCAGCAGCATGCATAAAGGAAAAACTAGACGTCTTGTATTTATGAGAGTTGCATACATAACGGTAACGCCATTTCTTTTCTAGAGAGTGTATACAGAAGATGCAAAGAAGATGAGATGATGATGATGTCAGTATGGAATTTCAATAAATTCCGAGCAACTTGGCAAAACTTTAATTTCAACCTATTGTGTATGTTTTTCCTCACTTTTTCATCTTCGTTGTTGCGTTTCCTATTACCATTATAGCTGCCGTGTATTTATTTATTACTTGCAACCATATATACTTTGCTTTTACTTCAGCTTCACAACATTTTCTAGTTTTCGCTCTTGTACAATAAAGCTTCATAATATTGTGATAATGGTGAAATGTAAGCAAGCATACACATTTCATAGTAATAATATGCTCTACTGATGCTGACAGTAGAAATGGTGGTGATGGTTGGTTGGTGAGCTACCGCCGCCGGTGCGGTGATGATGGAAAAGCTCATAATATTCGGCTTTTCCGAAATATCCGAGAATGTGTATATTTGGTAAAATGTTGATGATGTGCTAGAAGCAGCAGCAGTAGTAGCGCATTTTCCCTTTCTCTGTTTTCTCCGGAAGTATAACCACACGAGAAATGTGGAGCGGATGAAAATAATGTAATTTTTGGTTGCGTTACAGAATACTACATGAAAAACTGTTTGTTGTACGTAGGTGTACACAGTATACGAATATTTAGTGTGGTACGTAAATACACACAAGATTCTGTGCGGGAAAAATGTTATTGCTACTATTTCTATTTCTTCTTCATGTTACAGAAAAAAACATTTATTGCAGACGGACAGATTTAATACAACTTTGGCACATACTGCTGCTGCTCTCTCAATTCCTACGTGGTGGAAACTTTATTTTAACCCTGGAGTAAGTTCTGCTGTGTGAACATCAGCATTATAGAAAAGTGAAAGCTCATTGTTCAAATTTTATTTAATTTTACTTTCTAAACCACAAAACTTACGCATACGAACAAATTTGTGCTTTGTGGTACTTGTGCATTAGCGCAGCCTGTCGACAGTTTTATCAAAATATGTATCAGTATCAATAATGCATCGCTTTTTACTTTCCTGAATTGATGTAGAATGTAAAGAAAAGGAGGAGAGAAAGTTTTGAGGAAAGTAGGGTAAAATATATTTTTTGGTTAAGACGAATATAGAAGAGTTTTTGACGAAGATGATTTAAAACTTTTTCTTTGAACGCAGTATCATTATTATACACCAACATCTCGTTCACTTTCTAACAGTGGTAACATGAGATGGTAATTTGATAAAATTGGTCTCAACAAATTTTCTACGCTTGATTGGCTTCCCTTGACTGATTGTAAGAACTGAGGCTTCTCGAATAAAACGATTGTACTTTTGCTTTGCTTAGAGCTGGTAGGTATAATATACTGGAGCTAATAATAACATTATATGGTATATAAAAAGTGGAAAAAGTTTGTAATGTACATAATGTAGGGGTTTTTTCTCCATGCATTTGGGAATAACATGCAATGCAACTACTCTTCTAGCAGCAGTAACAGCAGTGATTGAAGTGAAATCATATATATTTTATTATTTATATACTGATGTGATTTTTGGTTTGACGGGAGTGAAACAGAAAAGGGCAAAAGTGCAATCATCATTTTCACAGCAGGGGAGAGTAAAAGAGAAAGAGAAAAGAACGTTTTCATAATAGAGTTGAGTTGCAGAGATTTTCCTGGAATTTTATAAGTATACCATGTTTGAGAATAGTGAAGAAGAGAGAATGCCAAATTCATTTTCAGCAAAGAAAATAAGAGAAAATAGGCATTTCGATTACTTTTACTTTGTGAGTGCAGTAGCAGCAGTCACCAAAAAAAGTAAAATGTAGCTTTTTCCTGTTCAAAGTCTCTAAGGTTTAAGTGTTGTGAGGCTATGAGTGTGTGTGGAAAACACATGGACATGGACATTCAACGTGAACTGCTTAATACAGTGCTACTCACAAGTCTACCTACATGGGATTTTCCAATGAGAAATGCCAACAAGCATAAAACGCGAGCGAATGTATTCATTCATCCGGAAAAGGTTGTAGTATTTTATTGACAGAAAAAGGTCTATAGTTCATACTACATTTCCACCATGTCCCTTTTTTAAGAATGGCATTAATGCAATTCGTCTGTAGTGGACAAAAAACTCACTCAGCTTAACAGCAGTCGTAGCGAAAGCAAAACTCCTTCCTGAACTTGCTACTGGTTCTACTTTCCTCGTGTGGCTCCAAAATGTACTTTTTGTTGTTACATTAAGAAGGGCGTTTATAATAGCGGCAAGGGTTGATGTTGATGGTAGTGCAAGCGATCATCGTCATCATCATAACCACCACTCTGTTTTCTCGTTAGCCTCCTGCTTGCTTTCCTTCGCTGTTCTTCTTCCTCCATTTCCTTCTGTTATCATCATCATCCTCTGTACAGTTTTTGCACCAAGTTTTTACTTGAAATGCTCTCTCCGTGTTCATCCGCCTGTCCATTTGCCCGTCGCTCGTGCTTCTATAGCTGTAATCCTAATTGAGGCAGACGTCTGGCCTCTTCTGATTGAGTGGCTCTGGTATTCATTACTCTGCATGTCAAATTTATGATTCCACCATTTATCAAAGTTTTTAGATTGCTCCGTGCCCTTTTCACATTCCTCCCACTTCATGTCTGTAAAAGCTCATTCAATACTTTGAACGATGTACTGCAATCTTTATCGTCATCGCCATTCTGAAAGCAATGACTGCTCAAGCAACTCCAACTCCAGTCGTCGCTCAAAAAATGCATACATATTAATAAATATCTATAGCGTTGGCGTTGCTTGTGCAATAACTAATAATGTTGGGGATACCAAAAAATTACATACCATCATGCAGCTCAGTTTTCAGTTCTCTCTAAACGTCGCTGTATACATCAATGGTGGAATAATAAACGCATAATTCACAGAAATGTAGTAGGAGTTGAGGACGAAAATGATGAGAATATTTGATAATCCATGCATGGAAGGAAAGCAGAAAATGGTTAACCACGTAAATATTCCATTACGCAAAGCCATATTGCATTTTATGATGAATTTACTTGAAGCTAGGGAGGAGAAAACTTGCATTCTACTTTTACCCTCAAAAGAATCAATTAAAACGTATTATTCTCGTATTTATTGTTATTACCAAAAACGTTTTTCACAATTGTGAGCACATGCAGAGCTCAGAATGAAAATGACTAATTCGTCTTTAATAATTGCGTACATACTGCATGCACATGAATAACTGAAGAATGATGGGCGTGATGGGTGAAAAAAATGCGGTATTTAGGTACATTAATTTTGTAGAAGGCGATAAACAGCTCATTTCTCTTTCTAATAAATGGAGGGATGACAGTTATGAACTTTTTCACATTTAGCTTGTCGATGAGCTTGCTGGTAATTATCGTGCAAGAAAAGCCTGTCATAATAATGATGATAAAGTTTGTACAGAAAACGTTGAGTTTTCTCCAACCAAGAATAAATATAGCATCGTTAACAATTCAACCATGTAACATAATATCCATTTACTTGAGGGGAACGTACCACTCTGTAGGTAATATGCAATGTACATTTTCGTACTTTTGTTTGTTAGACCAGCAAAAAAAATATGAATGCATGTGTAAGTTCATGTGTTGGAGTTTGATGCATACATATAAAAAGGAAATAGACAGGCAATAAGTAAGTGTGTACATACATACTTATATGCATGGAAGCTCTCATGACACAAAAATGAAAGCCACCTGTCACGAGGTAATGAACCGTGTGAGTAAAGCTCATTACGAAAATTACATTACTGATTTGTGAACTGTGTTAATATTGCATCATCATAATTTTCTCCTTTCGTGTTAAATATATGTTCATGGGAGTATAGTAGCAGTAAAGCAATTTCTTGTTTGCATATGTTACGCTACTTTATGTCTTGGTAATAATGAAACATCTTATTCTCATGCAAAATATAAAATTGGGTTACGGTACGTTTCCTACGACAAAACTTGTGCTAAATACCACTGAAACCATTACCTATTTTATCCAGAGGAATCTGTCAATGCTAATATAAACTTATTACATTACTTTTAGGCCAAGACAGGATTATCAGAAAGACGCACACACAGAGGCACATGCAAAAGACGAGAAGAAATGTGTTTTTTATATAGATTTTACCTATTTTACATATTACAGTTGATATATTGTATTTACTTAAGTACTAGCTCACATAAGTTTATTCGATAGCATAATATATTATGTTTGCGACTTGTAGCTTCGATAAATATTTGGAGCACATGCACACAATTTATTGATTTCCTAATGTAGAAAGCGAAAAAAGTGAGGAAGAAACAGAGAGATTGAGAAAACTGACTATTTTCAAGCAATATATATGCATGTTATTTTCCCCTCGTGTCAGTGAAAGCGCAAATCCATCAACAGCTGAATATCCCATTTCGCAGTACTAGTCAGGGCTTTAGGTTTAGCTTGGCATCTCCATGAGAAAGCTATGCAAAGAAAGAAAGGATGGATGAAGGCAGGAAAAGAAAACAAAAAATAAATAAATAAAAATCTTCGCTTTTCACTCGCCATAAATACATAAAATTGTTGCCATTGTACTTGGTTGATATTTTCAGGATTTAATAAAAAAATGGTATATGCTCATAATATGTGTCTATATTAATATTAAAAGAGAAGAAGAGGGGTTAAGTGGAAAAAAGAAAATACAATGCCAAAATGCATACACAACTCACAAAAGTGAAAGCACACACTGCATACAAATAGAAAAAATACGAATTTTATGCAAAGGCTCTGTATAAATCAGCAAACGCAAAAGCACTGATGATAGAGAAGCGCAAAAACCGAAACTAGATGTTATAGTACAGAGTACACTACACTCACAATATTTTTTTTTCTGGGGAAGGACCCATGCAAGGCAAGGGAAAATTTGAAGAATGAAAAGAAAAGCAGTTGGGGTAAGCGGTAAAAGCAGCATTGCTCTGCTGCTGTGTTAGTTTAGTATAGTGAATCAAATCTGATAGTGTGCTTTGGCTCACTCCATTCTGTCTGCATGTATGCTTTGCTCGTTTCTGTTGTGGCGGCGACGATGGCGATGCTGCTGGTGGGTGGGCGTGGAAATCCGACGACCGACAAGTAACGTCGATCGATCTGCTCAACATGGCCTTTATAAAACTGTGCACATTTTTCTAAATAAAAAGATAAAATACAAGGGCTCACTTCTTTTTTTTTGGCACTTGAACAAGATTAAATTAAAATCATCGATAGGATGAAAGTGGAAATACATAAATATAAAAATTAGTTATATAATCACATAAAACTCATTGTTTCTTCATTTCAAGTTTTAAGTGCTAGCTAGGGAGGGAGCAATAATGATAGCACGAGTTATAACAGTTACTCATTAAACATTATAAGCATTCAATGACGTACGTAATCTATCAGGACCGTTTCAGTAATCAAGTTTTATTTTTAAATCAAAACAATCCTAGCAGCACTCTAACAGAAGAAAAGGCTAGTTGAACAGAAACGAGCACTTTTAAAGTTTCTCCACTAAAAAATGCCTATCTTTTTGTCTTCGATTCTCATTACTTTTAAAAGCTGATTTCAAAAATCCAAGTGCAAGTAAGTCTATTTGAAAGCGAATGCTTTTAATAATAATTACTGGAAAGCGCAGTTGGGAACGGCTCATTTTTTTGCTTTTCTCTGATAATGCTCTCCTATCAAATGATTGCTTTTATTATAATGTTTACTTTTTCTTTGCAAATTTTCTACATATTCTCTGCATGTGCTGTACGTTCATCAGGGTTATACCATCATGACCATTTTGCTTGGCTTTTAATACTAAAGAAAAGCTGTTAAGATGTGGGAGAAAAGGTTTTTAAGCAGAAGAGTAGAGTAATCTTGGAAGGAAGAAATTGCTTTTGCTCTTTACAATGAGACACGTGAAATGGCGAAAACGCCTCTTTGCCACTTTTTTAGCCTTTAACTGCTAAGTACTGCCATTTCTCTGCTATTGCTCATTTGAATTGCAAAGAGGAAAAGATGCTATGCTGCTGCTGCTGCTGCTCTCCTGTTATCTTCTTCCCTATTTTCTCCCTCTTCGTTACATTACTGTAGGAAAAAAGTAATCTGCTCCCTTGCTCTTCCCATCTCTCCTTACTACTACCCTACATTTTCTGCCATGTATATGGAAGTTAAGTAAGAATAATTCGAAACCATTTACAAGACACGACTCAGGGAAGAAGTCATCTGCTTGTTCATAGGGAAGAGAAATGAGTGAGAAGAAAGGAACAACGTAAGCAAGCATACAATCAGTTTGTAAGTATACATCACATAACATGCACTGATGATGATAAGAAGGAGAAGAGCAAAATGGAGAAAGGAAGAGGCACGGAAGAGAAAGCAACAAAGCATGCAAGGCAACACACAAGCAAGTCATAATAAATGGTTTACTTTGGCTTTTACTTGGCTGCGTTTTCACTCTCGTCGTAATCTCTGGGTCTTATGCTCAGCCCGGCATCCCATACAAAAATAGTAGAGTCTTTGCACACAAAAAGAAAATCTGTATACATACATACTTATTGTATATAGCATGTATGCTGTAAATGCATAATATGTGCATGTACATTTGAGATTTTAGCTCATTCGCATTTTTTTTATTATTACTAACCAGCCAGCCAAATCAGGTCCAACATCTACTTCAGCATAGCAGCTGCTCTTATAAAAATGCAGAAAAGGAGATAGGAGGAGAAATAACAAGGAATAAACGATTTTTACTTTATATGCAATGCACTGTATTTACACAATGAGACCACCACTACTACCACTACCATTTTTTCAAAGTCTAATTTTTTCCTGTAGAATGACTCGTTTTTGGTTTGGTATAGCTTTTTTCCCAACTTGGTCCTTTTTTTTCTTGGCACAAATATTGAAAATACTCCAAACTCCCATTATGCATTCCTTTTTATTTAAAAACTACACACACACACAAAGAGTAAAAAGGAGGAAGGGAATATTGTAAAAAAGGTGGATTATAAAAAGGAATATTCTTTGGAGAAGCAGCAATGAAAAAAAAGTTTTGTGAATGAGGGAAAAAATTGTCTGACTTGAGCGAGCCAACGCCAACAACGAAGAATAAGATTTCTCATGTATTTCACTACACGAAAACATGCCAGGCAGCATTTCAGCCTTTCAATGCCTCCTTTAGACTTTTTCTGCTTTTGAAACCAGAGAGAGAGAGAGAAAAAGGAAAGAAAAACTTTTCCCTTTTACTTTATTTTTTCCTCGTACTACGATAAATGGTTTTCGTCTTTAGTTTAACCAAGCGCCTTTTTTCTGTTGTCCTTTTTTTCTTGGCACGAAAATCAAGATGGTGGAAAATGCAAAAAAAAAGTTTTGCTGTTTGAGAGAGAGTACGGATACGGGTGGTTGAATACATACATATTATAATGGGACGAATGAGGACAGAGAGAGATTCAAAATGAAAGGAGGGGACAATGCAAAGAAGTACAAATTCCAAAATACTAGGTCTAACCTTGTAATAAACAAACCTTGAAACGAAGTAAAAATGTAGCGTAAATAATATATTTTTAGACAAAAAAGGTTTGCTGATTAAACAGGCCTTGTTGATTACTTAACACTTTTAATAGATTGAAGGTTACTGCAAACTTTAAACTGGCCAGGCTCAGCTGAGGTGGGTTGTTAACAGAATGGCCAGTCAAGTGGACAAACACGCAGAAGGCAAGGTAATGCTTAAAAATCAGTGCTACTCTTACAACATGCGCTTTATAGCAAAATTACTTGGTGTAGTAGTAGGAAGAAATAAAATATCAAATATGCAATTTAGGTTGTTTGGTTGGTTAAATAAGTGAGCATTTTTGATAAATATACAGAAGATGATAAAAGTATGAATTTAACTTAATTTCTTATCCGGCAACCCATGGATGTAGTTGTAAGCAAAAAAAGCCAATTTGTGTATAAGCATATTTTATGTGTTTACTTTGTAAGTGGATCAATAATTATAGTTTGAATACATATTTTCATCTGCTCCTAAACCGTTATGCTTCCCCATAATTAGTTCACTTTGGTCGAATATATGTAATCTAAAGGGACAACCACACAAATCAATGGTACTATTAATTTTGGTTTATGGTTACTACTGCTTATTATGATGCTCTTTTCACTCACTTTACTCAAAGCAGCAGATATGGATAGATGCAATCATGCATACATGAATGCATAGAATAACTCTTACATGTCAATAGTGTATATTATCCAGAATAATTTATATATGTACTTGATTATGATTAGCTTGTGTGTATAAGTACATTATGGTATTTTTACTTAGAGTATAATGTAGGCTGTACTTTCTTTGCTGTCGAGATAATAGTTGAAGTACAATAAAAAACGATTCCAAGACTTCCAAAACGATAACGATAACTGGTAACCCATAAAACATTTCTAGTACGATTTTCATTTGAAAGGAAAACTTCTATAAAGAAACTTGGAGGAAATAAACTCTCTGCTGGAAGTAGTCATCATAATAATAAAGGTAATATTGAAATGATGGGAACTGAAGAGCAATTTTGGGGATCAGAGTTGGCTATGTAATATTTTGTTAATAAAATAAGACGGTAAACATAGCTAGGGCACACCGTAACGTAAAATGTGCTTCAACCTATTTACATAGCTCAATCGTCATGTTCCATAAAAATCTCATCTGTGGCTAACGTATTTTTGGTTATCAAATTGAAAATATAATCATGTCGCTGTTTTATCAAAGAGATCGGCAACATTTGTTTTTTAAACTTATTTATTAGTATTGTGTTTGAGTTTTTGCATCCTAAAATTATTTACTGCGTGGGTGGAAAATAACGACAGCAAATAAATAATAAATAGGCATACACTATGTTATTATTTTTACTTGGCACCGTACCTGCTTACTTGTTTAAAAACATGTTACTACAATAATTCATCATTACCAAATGTGTTTTACATTGCAGTAAAAACAAAAAGGCGCCAAGAATCCTTTTTTCCTACTCTTTCTATTTATAGGTTTACTCATCACGTGTTACTGCGTGCTCTTCAAAAAGATACTTTCAAACTCGCTCAACAATACAAAGAGTTAAATTTACTTTATTATTGCTCATCTTTTTTATTCGCAGTAAATTACTGTTATTATTATTGCATCGTTATTATTACTATCGTCATCGGTGTGTGGTCCTGTATATTTCATTCTCCAGAAGTATTTTATTCTCCTTTCATCCATTTCTTTCCTACTGTGGAATAAATATAAATTTTGCAAAACACGCATACATAAATGGAAATAAGCAGATGAATAAGCAGCACAAAAACACAAATATTTATTTATTTAGTATTTTTCCTCAGCCGAGGTAAAGTGGTGGGCGCAGCAGGGAGTTTGGTATATTATTACTTTCTCGTTACATACTATGCATTATTGTATCATTATCTTACATTCGACTACTACGACTGCTGCATCCTCAACTCACCGACAAGCATTCCATGCCTTTCGTTTGTCTCATTTTTTGAATGGAATTTGGCCTGTGTGTAAGAGAATAAGGAGAAGGCAGTAGATAGAATACGCATATTATGTTGTTCTATGCTTGCTGTGCACTCTCAACAGCTACATAATGTAGGCATTCAAAAGCACATAAATATTTGCAAGTAGATGAACATACGAAGGCGTACACTTTCCGTTGGAAAATTTTCATTACTTGTTGTTTTAGTTCCTCTGTATTTTTTTTCTTGTTGCTGTTTTTCAGCCGCAGTATTCTCATCCGCTTTCTTGTTTTAATGGCTAGAGTTTGATGTTGTTTTTGCAGGAAGATACTATTGCAGCAATAATGTAATTTCTTGTACTTATTTATATTTCATCTTATGATGATGATAATGCTTTGGTATTTCTGACACGGTTTTCTTTTTTGCTCGGTTGACTGCTATGAAGTTTTTTTTTAGTAGACTTGACATGATTACATAACAATGGGGTTGTAGCATACATAAAATGTGGCACAAGGCATGACTCCAACCACAGTTCCTTTCTCCATCGCCATCATCATAATCATCATTACCGCAGATATATGACTGTGTATGGCCAGGCGAATGGTGAGTGTTTCAGAGCGGAGAGAGTGCAGATGCTTTAGTTTACACTATTGTGCAAATGATGCTTTTATAAATAGATAATATGAATGAAGGCTCTTTCTCCGATGATGCAATAGCAGCATCAGCATCGATGTTGGTATGTAAAGAGAAAGTATAGAGTGCTGACTGTTGAGTAAACGTGCTCTTTTGATTTTCGGCTAGTGAAAATGTGAAAGCGAGAAAGAAAAAAAGAATTTCAGCGAGAGAAAGTCGATGTTTCTTTTTGGCTTTCTGTCTATCATTCCCTATCTACTTTCTCTGTGGCGTGAATGTGCCATGATGATACCAATGTTGTTTGTGGTGTAGAAGATGATGATTAGACGAGGTTGACGAGTAGAAAGAACGAGGACAACGATGCTGATGATGATCTTCATAGTCATGTTACTTTTCTCTTCTCTGGCACGATTTAGTTGGAATTAAACTTGTGGTTTTAGACAGAGTATCGTAAATTTTTCCTTCCTATCGCTAAAACTACAGCTGCTGCTACTGCGACGGCTTTTAGGACGGTGCATGTGTAGTGATACTGATACATTTGGAGATAAAATGATATTGATATTCTGTTTAGTCTGCGTATGTACATTATTTCAGCTTAGTTTAGTTAAACCCTAGAAGGAAGAAAAGTTAAAGTAAAGAGTACTAGGCATAAGCTTCTTTAACTATGCTGAAATTTTCCATGCCAGAGAAAAGCCAAAAACAAGCAAGGCCATATGTGTACATTACGTACATTTATTTTTAATATCGTGTATGTACAATATGTAACATTTATTTTGCAGCGTAGTTGCTGTAGTAAGCCACAAAAAGTTTAAAACAGAGGATGAACGTGTTCTGGTTCCGAGTAACAGGAACTATAGTCATCAAACAAGTCTATCCTCAGTATCAATGTCCTCCCTACTGTTGTAAGCTTTCGCAAGAGTGCCTGATTGTGCGATACACGTGTTTAGACTGACGTGATATTAGAAATAGTTCAAGAAATTTTCAAGCCGAAATGTGTATACAAACACAAGCCAAGCCTAACTAGTGTAAGTCCGTATTCTTGCTTTACAACTGAGTGCAAGCTGCCTAATGAATAATACAGTAAACTGTTTTAGAATAGAGACAAGACAAGATATGGCTGCCGCTCTAGCTGAAATGAATATCTTGCATACATTTTAGATTTTTTGTAATAAGCCGAACACCAGCATTAGTAGGAGTTTACTTAGTAATAAAAGTAAAATTAAATCGATGAGGCCATATTAATATTAAAATAAAAATAATACCACACACATACATACGTGCTAAATAGAGACGCTCAATAGTGTTGTTTCGGAGGAAGAAGCAAAGCAAAGAAGAAGTTTCAGGTATTTTATTCTTATTATGTTTGTAGTGCTTACTTTGGCACACACAGTCTTGTTTGAACTTTGTATGAAAGGAGCATTAATTTATGTGCTGCTAGCTACTTCTATTTTAGCTTTCACTGTGTTCTTCACTTTCTCTTGCACGCGCTCATTTTACTATCATCACGAGGCATGCTGGTTAAAAACTTGAGTACATAGTTATGCTCGACTTTTTGCTAAATAGTATTACATGGATCATTTCCTATTCTCAATGTTATTACGCTGTGGTATTCAAGTTTCAGAGGATTTTCCAAGACCAAACAAAGTAAAGTTTTGCTACTGATGGTAAAACTGACTAAAGCTGAGAGCAAAGAGATAGTGAACTACAGCAGGAGGGAGAACATAGAGCTTTACTGTCTTATGAACATATCCTCAATTACTTTCAAAAAAGAAAAACCAATAGTGCAAAATGAGCTATTAAGTAAATATGCAAATGCATATTATATATTTTGGAAACTTGACGAGCTTTCTTTCTTTTGACAGGTTTAGATTGTTGACTAGCCCCTTGAGGTGTCACGTAAAGTCAGAGTTGACACTATTTTATCGATGGTATTTGAGGGGTAATAATTAATAAACCCATTTCAGAAAAAAATTACCTGCGAAAATAATATTTAGTAATTTTAATTAACGAATACAAAGTCCATGCTGACACCTAACTGACACGCCTAGCGCTAACTTATTCTAGCCTCAATTCAGACTTTTCACCGATATGATTTTACTGGGTTTTCTATTTCAAGCCGGAAAGTGTGGAAGTAACTGCCAAAATTTGCAGCATGCTGATGCGGAGTGCTTCAATTAGTAAAATATTTGTCATCCACAATCCCAATCAGATAAAGTGAAAGCGTAATCAGGTGAAGATTGAGAAAGCCTGCGTTTTAACTTTGTTTCGCTGATCAAGGGGTTTCGTCGTAAGACGTAGTGGTCAATTATTTTTTTAAATAAATGATTCTAAAATTGAGAGATAAAAAAATTATGAACGAAAAGTTTGACGTTTTAAACATATTCATTCCATTCAATATCATGCGTACAATAGAAATACTTTTTTTGACAAAGTAAAATTGTTCGTAGATAATTTGTGGGATGTATAGTTTTGCTTAACGCAGCATTCGTTTGTGTCCGTTCATTTAATTGGTGCTGTAGATACTTGCTAGAATTTATGCAACGATTTTCTCTCGTCATATTTGCGTATTTTGATATTGATGAAAATTATAAGGCAGTTTTTGAACAACCGCTCCAGGAATATTAACTGATTGTCATACACTCGAATGGTGTCCGTCGAATAATTTCGAATAAATTTAACAAAACCTTTCAGTTCATTGTGAGGATTGATTGTTACCTGAGGCATTTGAGCTGACAACAACACAATAATATTATGTAATTTCTTCTTTTGTGTTCTATTTTCAGAAGCGGATTGACAGCACACCAGTTTTGCTGCTGCTAAAGTTAGATATTCAGATAAAAGGGAGGGAAGGTCAACAGAAACTTTGCCCTTTTCCACCAACGTGTGATCTATTAGAATACTGAAGGCTTCTCCAGCCAATTCAACATAACAACAGTAAGTGCTACTACATAGTATATTTTCAAAATGCTATGTATATACATTTCTGACTTTTATTTAAGTTTAAAGCTACCAAAGCATTATTGCAACACATTCACTCTGTGGCCATGTTGCAATCGGCATTTATTGTTGGTTTTTGTTCTGTTGTGTTGGAAAAGGTGACTTTCAAATTTTCTCCTTTTCCTTTTGTATGCACACGTTTATTTCCAGCAAGTAAGCATAATCTAGACATGAATTGAAAGAATGGAGTTGATAGGGCGAGTTGAAGAGGAAAAATAAAAGCCAACCAATAAAATCATGCCCTTGGCTACTCTTTCATCTCACTATTTTCCACATCAGAGAAAGAACGATGACTATATATACACTGCTTTCTACCTCTAAAATGCTAAAGCTACATGGTACAGAAGCCAGTGAAGATGTACAAAAAGCTTTGTTAAAATATCATTATAGGGGTACACGGAACAGCAAAAGAATAACAACACAAGGTAGAAGTAAGATGGATGAATGGATGACGGTGTATTCCAGTATGTTAGTTCGATGAAAAAATCGATGCGTCAGGAAGTTTGAAAAAAAAGATAGAAAAAAAAGGAGAAATAAAGTGTAATAAAATGGGGTACACCAACAACAAAAGACTACATAGACAAGTGAAGAGGGAGATAATCTTTTTGTGTATTTTTTCTAACTTAAAAACCTCTTCTCTTATCGTATCAACTTAACCAATACACTCGACCGCCACCATCAACAACTTTTATACAACCAAACCGTACCGTGAAGTCAGCCACACTGCTAGTAATGGCACACGGTTGCCTTTTTTCCATGTATCTGTCAAAAACAAACAAAGCGAGAATAAAAGGAGATGAGAGAAGATGCGGAAAAAAGAGTTAACTTTTTTTTGCTAGCATGACCAAAGGGTAATAAAAAAGCAGCAAATGATTTTTTGAGTGGTCTGCACGGTCTATAACCTCATAAGCTAGCTATACACCCACCGCAGTGCTTTCACTGTTAAAGAATCCATTTGTTTTTATGGAAGTAATATCATGGAATGTTTGGTATACACATATAGTACGTAGTATACAAGACTCGGTAATAATGACATAATGCGCTCAGAATAGTGCAATCAGATATCTAGAACTGAGAAGTGGCAGTCAGGCGAGCAAGCTTAGTTTGTAAATATGGACAAAAATAACCGTACAATTGTAGTTTAATCAAGTCTATATTATGAAGGGAATAGGGTGGATTACCGCTTGTGTATTTAAAAATTCTTTATAAATCGCATTCATGTTTTTAATTCTGAACGCAACGGTTTGCAAATAAAATACAAAAAAATGCGTACCAGGCAAACAAACTGACTGAGCATGACTGGCCGTGTTTTTGGGAGAAATGAGTGCGGATGTATCTTCCTTTGTCCTTCCTGGGAAAGAAATACTGTATGATAATTTTGTACACAGGGCTGGGTTACCCTAAATTACAAGGAGCAAATATTGGTATCATTGTAAATATTTTTTGAAAGTTTTGGGACTGGGACAGCGGGTACGTATGTAGGAGTAGACGAAAACTATGGACCCATTACATTTTTATCAAGGCAAAGGCAATAAGCCGTTGCGCAGCATCCTTTTCCGCAGCAATTCATTCAGATAAAATTATCAGGAAAGTGGGCGGAGAGAAAACAGTTGGAGAAGTTTGTGCATAAATTTTCCTTGCTGGGTTCGTTATTGTTATAACTTTTTTTGGGAAGAGCAAGTAAAAAACGGAGTAGAGCTAAGCAGGTACAACATATAATCTACTATGGAATAATATATTTTTAGCTTCAGTTTCGTAAGTGTAGGGACAAAAGTTTTTTCGTCGTATTTTTTTATTCATTATATCTCGCATGGAAAGAATATCTGGTAAAATACTTGCATAATAATACAAAGTTTTGTGAATTAGAGTACGAAAAAGAAATTGTCTGACTTACATGTTTTATTGTTATTATAAAATGAATGCGAAAACCGACCAAACAGTAAAACTACTGATTATGTTAGTGGGTTAGTTGGAACAAACACAGTAAACTTTCCACATCAAAGATGACCATGTGCTCATTTTCTTATGGTGATATGATGGTGATGAGAATACTTTATGTACTAATATCTTTTTTCTTCTGGCATTTTGATACTTCTCACTGGTAAAAGTGGACCAATGGTTGTGATTTTTATTTTACAAAGTCTTTTTGAAAATACTTCTGTCGAGCTACAAGCCAAATGGTTGCGTACTACACTTTTTGACGGTTGTGGGACGGAATGTCAAGTAAAATTGGCCGAACGGAATCAAATGACAAAGTTATTGACCAAATTTAATGAAAAGTTATATTAAGGAAGTCAAAGAAGGCATATCTTTTGCTTTGCATTTTTTGTTAAATTCCACTTTCATTTCAAAGTTAATCATTGACAATCTATGTTACAAATTAGAAAATGTAAGAGGTGGGCGCTAAATTTCTTGTACAATGTCTTTTTGAGAGCCTAATTTGACTGATGCATGTTTGCTATTGCTCAAACCCTGCATTGTTTGTACTTCATTCGTCAGTGCTCTAATTAAATGATGGGTTTAAGTAGCTGGATGTACAAAAAATGTACTCTTTTTAGGTATGCTCTCTGTTCAAAAGTGGTGTGTCTTTCTGAGCTTTGTATATCTAAACCTTAGGCCAAAAACATTTGGCATTTTGTCGTCCGACGACTTTTGGTATGTCAAAATATTTTTTAAACAATTTTTTTCTTTGCAAGTAACGACAATAATTGTCGTAACGTTGCTTATTACTTTATAATTTTATTGTCTTTACTTTTGAATTCTTGAGTGTTGAGTTTAGAATAACAATATCTAAAGGACAGTAAAGCAATTTTCATTCGAAAAACTTATCTTTGGAACTTTACTCGTAAAATCCCCATTTGTATTATTCTTCTCTCTCGCATTTTATTTAATGCCAATGCGAAATCAACTGTATGTCCACACAAACGGGTAAATACTTTAGATACCTAAGAAAACATTCACGTAACCCTCATTTAGCAATTCACACTATTTTCAAAATAAGGCATGATTTGTCCATCTGTGTTTATATTGGTGTGGGTAGTAGCTGCGCCCTTTTAAGGCAATTTATAGGTAGGCATGCATGTTTCCAGTGAATAGTGGTAATGACAATTGGGAATTGTCAGTGGTACGTAGAATTCATAAATCTAGCTCAGTGGTGTGTGACCACACCGCTATCATTACGTTTCAATAGCTTTGGAATTGTGGTGACTGCCACATTATGCTTCTCCTCCTGACTGCTTTTTTTCCACTGTATTAGCATTACCACTTTTACTACTGTTCATTCATTCATTGTCGCAGGCACATTCTTATAACAATCACCGTGTCGGTCTCTTTCTTTCCACGTTTACAGCGTCAAGCAACGCCACATAGATATACATGCTGCACAGCAGGGTATATATTACCTTTATTTCTCATTCTCTTGTACAGAGTTTATACCACACACATGTAGATACTCACTGTCCTGGTGTGTCAAGACCAGAAAAAAATGGAAGACAAATGTTCAAGTCATGACTGGGGACAGAAGTAGGGCAAATGTAGCACGAATATGTAGCACTGCAGAGATGCTATATTCCCAACAATGATTCATCATTCACCTTAGACATACCTAGAATAGTGGTGGTAGTGGTAAAAATATGTAGAAGAAAGCAGTTAGAACTTCCACTAACACTAACACAACTACCGTTACTACTTGTGTATGCAGTGCCTACGTGTACTATTGCTACCACCACAGCTACAAAGACGACAGCTCCCTTGTCCATTTTTCTCCTTTTCTATACGTGAAAGGTGTACATTGTATGCCGACTTAAAAGCAGAAGAAAAATTCTTTATTTTTTTCTCTGAAAATAGTAGTGTTTCACTTCGCATATATATACATCATGCGTGTTTGCAGTTAATTCATAACTGCTACATATTTATTTTGTCCGTGCTTTTCTATACGTTGGCAATAGTGCTATCCAACGAGCACCTCCACTTCTTTCTCAATCCTTCTTCCTCTCCACCGCCACCACCACCAGCCAAGTTTGCAACTTGTACTTTTTTGCTCTTCTTGTAGGCAAAACTTAAGTGCTTTCTCCCGTTCCATTCACATAACTTTTCTTTTTTTTCTCTCTCTCACTGGAAGAAAAAGGGAAAAGTGCAGATTTCTTTTTATGCTTGAGTGAATGGGAGAAATGCACGTTCTCATATTTTTTCTCTTTTTCATATTATTATTATTATCATTCTTTTCTACTATTATACTCTTTTTATGCTTACGTAACATATTATACATTATGTTACGTCGTACTCCTGATTTTTCACCTAGAAAGACCCTCGAAAGAAAGGCGACACAAATGATGATGATGATGATCACGATAGAGAAGGTGGTAATGGAGTCTTTTTCAGTGGTTAAAAATAGAAGTTATGGCCCACCTCTTTCTCTTCCTCTTTCTTTCTTTTTTCTCTCATTTATGACACTACCCACCACAGTGTATTTTTTATAATAATACATATACTATTTACTGTACATACGTACGTACTTATACTTCTCCTCCAACCAACAGTATCATAGAACATTAACTCAAACTCACATTACCCAGCCAAGAGAAAAAATTGGGAATGGTCTGCCTACGTTCGTATTATGAAGCCTTCAAGGAGAAGAAAGAGAAAATTTTCCAGATCTCTCTCTCCAACCTTTCTCTCCCCGTGTCCAAGCCCCACGAAAAATATTTTTTTCTTCTTCTTCTGCCAGCCTCTTCTCCTCATGTTATTATAATATATAATACTCATATATTAAACCAGTCAGCCATAAAGATTGTGTTGAGGACACATATTTCCATTATATATCTGATTTTAAATTTACTACTTTTTAATCCTCTTTTCCTTTTTCTTCCACAAGGAAAATTTGTTTTTAATTTTCTGCATGGCTTCGTGTACTAGTCTTCTTATATAGGATACCACCATCACCACTACTACTACTACAACAACAATTCCGTTCTCTATCTCTTTATCTCTCACCGTGTCCTACTCCATTACTGTATTGTATTCTGTCGCTTTAGTTTGCTGTAGTAGTGTTTTTTTTCATCTCTACTTTATGCGATGGACTCATGTGAGTCCACATGAGTTATAACATTTATGCTCACATTTTAATCCACCATCCAACAAAGAAAAAATCCTTCCACAACAAAAACATAACACCATTTTCCCATCTTCTCTTTTCACTACTCGCTAGCTTGCTTGTTCATCGTCTATTATATCTGGGTCGTTGGCCCTCTTTTTCACTTTCCTTCTTTTGGCTCACTGGTCTTCATTCCATAGAGTCGGTGGTGTTGATGTTAGCAGTGGTGTGATACTAGACGAGGCCCTATATATATCCTGAATCCTGATATCATCATGTTTAACTCGGGAAGCTACTACTACTATTATCTATTGTGCATTATGGAACATGGCTATTGCATCATCATCATCTTATATTCTTTTTCTCATTTTGTATTTTTACACACTTGCATATATGTACATACGCATGTATCACATAACGCAGATATATATAGCAGCGAGTACATATATTTAAGGATCAGTCAGTACATTGGCATTACATGCAACACTTTTATTAACATTACTATTCCAATGGGAAAGCCACATTCCAGTCTTCCAGTACGCTACATCCCAACATGCGTTCCATATACTATCCTTCCGTTCCACCACCACCAACTCCCATTTCTGTTCAACGAGGTTAGATCGAGCTCAGTTGGGAAAGTGCGTAATATATTTTCAACTGATTATTTTAGAGGCCAAGGCAAACATGAAAGCTAGCAGTTGTACAACTTCTATATGATATTTTAACGCATATACATTTTTTTTCGAACATGCTTCAAGCTCCTTTAAGTGTAAAAAATTATGTTATCTGTCCCAGTTCAGCTTTAATGCTAGCTAGAGTAGAATTACTGGTCGGATACTATTACACATTTCTACATATTTAACACACAATTGGTTTACATTGCAAGACATTCTTTGTGAGAAGAGAATTGACGTCATTTCCTCATGGTCGTATAATCTCACAGAGTGGCTTCCACCATTTCCTTTCCTACACTAGCTATTTGATAGAAAAGTGTACATCAACGTGTTTGCATTTATATGTAATTCTGGCGTCATCATTTTCATGTGCTTAGCTGTAGTACTTAAACAAGTACGCACACAGTAAATTCTATTTCACAATATGGTATAAAATGTAGATTTGGTAAGCCTCTTTCCAGAGTTTTATTTCAAAAGAGAAAATTAACAATGAGCAGCAAGAGATGATATTTTAGAGTTGTGTTGCTCCACTGTAAAGTAAAAGCGACCGGTTGGAATCATTTTATAGGACATGAAATAACGTAGCACAGCAATAAATGGCAGAACAGATTATCAATGCTATTGCGTTGAGCCCTTTTCCTTCCTGACCAGTATAGGCATAGTCCCTTAGGTGTGCGTGTTCCTCCTCTTTTGGCTCACTGGGTTGTCTGTGTATACTGGTGGTCTGGCTGGTATAGTAGCACCACCGTCAACCGCCATGAAAAGAAGGGCACTGTAAGTAACAACGAGAATCCCTACTACTCAAAAACGTTAGGTACGTCTGGGAATTATAATCGTAGTATTGCACAAGTTAGCTGAGAAAGTTTTTGTTGTTACTGCTGCTGCTGCTGCTTGAGTGGTTCGTGATGATGATACTACTGTATTGGCATTGTTGTAGTACAGTATAACAACAGTAAATGTTGTGTGAAGTGAAGGGTCCCACATTCCCAAATGTCCATCTAACTATGCCATCATCATCATTATTACGGCTATATAACAACAACAACAGGAGAAAGAAGAAAACGACAATAGGAGAACGAAGTGAACCTTGACTTGTATTGTTGTGCAAATAACAACTTTCTTTTTGTTACTTCTTCCCCCATGAAAAATTGCAGCTCATGTAAAATATTATACAGCTTGTAATACAAGCCTTGCATGGTATGGGCTCTCCTGCCGATATTTAGTTGAGAACTCAGTCACTGAAAGTAAGCAGGATAGAGAAATCAGTAAAACTACTCATGATCTCCATCTTTTCTCGTGGATATTCATGGTAATAGTATTGCAGTAGTGTAGTATTAGCATCATATTATTGATGATGACGTCAGGGAAAGAATGGGGAGAAGGAAGAGTACTGGGAAAATAAACTTTCCCTCTAATCAATTCCATTGTTTGTGTATGACGGTAATAAGCAGTGCAAAATATATATATACTACGTACTTACTTACGTACAGTAAATATGTTTGCTCAATTTTCTAGGCATCTCTTTCCCATTCTCTCTCTTCGTCCTGTACAAATACTGATAGGCAGCGGGTACAATCATCCTCCTTTTTTTCTACATTACACCGTCATCATCATATTATTCTTCTTGTCCTTTCCGCACGACAAGGCCCATCCAGTCAGTGGAGAGTTTTGTTATATGGCATGGCATCATTGTCGTTATCATCCTGAGACATGTGTTGATGATGATGATGATGATGACGATGACAACGTTTTATCTGTTCCTTTTTTCTTTCTTTTACATCCAAAGTTTTTTTTCTAGCCAAAACTTACTTTGCTTATACAGATAGTAGGTATGTACATGGTGGGTAGGTATGATGATATGTTATTATAGGTACACATATTTATGTGACAGAGAAAATGAAATAAAATGAGAATGAAATACGTACATCTTACTCTGTGTACATGTTATGAGTGGCAATGTCGTGCTCATCTGGCAACGAGTTGGCGAGTAGCAATTACGTGCCTGTGAAACTGGGAAATGCAGGATGTGCGAATTCGAATACACTGAGGTATAACTCAACCACCACCGCAGCAGGGTAGTAAGAAGAGGCTACAAACAATACACACATGTGGAAGAAAAAAGTGGAACACAAAAGGAGGAAGAAGAAAAAGAAAGAGAAAGGAAAAACACACATCAAATTCGTCACATGTATAAACATACATACAGACATGAAGACCCTCTAGCATATGGTTGCTAATACTGCGGATAGCAGTGTTTATTATAGAATGTGAAGCTGAAGCTATAGTACCTATATATTTATATGTACTGTATTCTGTACTAGTAAAACATACAAAACTGCTCATGGGCCCTTGTGCTCATGTATTTTGATGATTTTCCTTTTCCTTTGTGGATGTCGACAGGGAGAGAGGATGATGATGATGTGATGATGCAATAGAGAGATAAGAGAGAATGATGTTGTTGCCAAAAAGTTTTCTCCGTGTGGCCGTGTCCATGATGAATATTATATGTTGACGTACACATAAGAAAAGTACATGACTGTTCTATATTTTTTTATTATTAATAAACAATATTGTTACGAGTCCCCTGTAATTTAATAAAATAGGCAAAGAACAAATTGTTTTAGGGAACTTTGACCTTTGCAATTTCGTAATCATCCCCTCGTGTATATTGTATGTCTGTCTATACGAGTGTATTTTGTTTTTCATTCTAGCCATTTGCTTTCTTTTCCCTAGCAAATAAGTAAAGAGAAATGAAATGAAAATATGGAAATGACGTAACGTTATGTTCTGTTTATTTTTATCATGCCTGGAGGAGGTCTTAGTAATAGTTTTAAAGTTGACCCATGCTTTCTAGCAACTAAACAGAAATTTTTTTTGGAATAAATATTCGCCATATTGTTCTAATTCTAGTCTGATATACATTACTAGTGCTTTACTTCCATTATTTCGTACGAGAATGAGTTCATGTTTACATGGTAGTTAGTTTGTATTTGTTAAGTGTGCTAGTTGCTCTGGGCTCTTTGTTCGACAGTAAAATGTATGTCCGTGAAATATTTTCTAATGCAAAAGTACACATCAAGACTTTGAATCCTCCCGCCCTAAGACTTACTCGACAAAGATGAGTAAATGCAACGGATATAATAATTTTATATGCTTGCAGCGAAACTTAAAGTTTACACAAACCAACTCTTTTCAACTTGTTGACATTATTGAGTTCCTGTCTATTTTCTAAGCGTATGAAATTGAATTTATATTGATATGTATGGCATGCATATTGATGGCACTTCACCAACAAAGCTAGAAAAAGATATCATTTCGTATAAATTCAGGTATTATTATTCATAAAATTGACTTCCACTTGGCGCAGATAATTTGCAGCAAGGCCACAAAGATTGTGATAAATAGACAATTTCTTAGTACATGCGTGCGTACTCCTAATTAACAAATGCGTAAAGCATAATATGTAAAACTTTTTAAAGCTTCAAGTAAAACGGGACAGCGGTGGCGGTAAGCTGTTGTAATGCACGATTTCGAGGATATTTGTTTGTACGAAGTATAAATCTGTTCATGAACACAAAGTATCAGTGCATTTTGACAAAATGTAATGACCTGTTTGTGTACTTTGTGGGCAAAATCCATCGTACTAATTTGCTGCAATCTGCAGAATTAATCTGAAATTCCCGGATTCCCAGTATTCATCGTCATAGGCAAACTTTCCACAATCTGCATGCATGTAGTCATGTAGTAGTGTTTGGGATTTTCTCGTAGACCTTCAAATATTTAACATTATGTAAATAAACCAAGCTACAAGAAGTAAAATTTAGGATTCCAAAGTTTTCAGCGGTGAGGTAGCATGAGGAGAGTTTTTAAGTGAAATGAGTAAATGAGATGAGTTTGGGGTATGATTACTAATGTAATAAAATATACACGTGGTTTTCTGTCACTACACTCTTCTTCCAGACACGATCGTTTCCAACATTTTTTAAATCAGACATTGCGTTCAAAAACATGGAAATGAGTAGTCCTTAAAAATACGAGCACCTACACATATGTACGTTCCCATTCACATTATAGAAAATGTATATTCACTGACAACTTTCCCAACACCATGCATCATCATGGTACTTATAAGTAATGAAGATTCAAAGTTCTTCCAAAAGGAAATTATGTAAAATTTCTGTAATGGGCACTTGTAAAGTTCCGGAATTATTTTCACATTTTGAAACATAAAATAGCAGTTTCCATCTATTAAACCAGCCCGCTTCCAAAGAATTCTTTGAAAATTCCATTTTGTTTCTCATCAACTCGTCATCATCATTGTCGTTCTTCCATGGTTTATATCCATCCAGGAATAAATGTGTGAGTGCGTTGGAACATCCGGTGGTAGAAGAGAATCATGTGTGATTCTATAAAAAACCAAAACTATTTGCTTGTGGAAACATATACCACCAGCAGCAGCACCATTAAGTATGTTTGCACGCTGCAATGCAATGTAACCATCATCATCATCACTCACATATCACTTAAACATAAAAACTTTCACGGCAAGATGTTTCTGTTGCGGGCGGATGTGCACATATAATATGTTACCCGTGCGCATTCCATTTCTATGATGGTCTGTGTATAAACAAGAGGAAGATTATCCAGGGAATGAACAAAGTTTTCCAGGAACAAGAACGCTCGTCGTCGTCGCCGCGGAGAGAATGAAGGAGCAGGAAACAAGCTTACATTATTATGGAGGAAGCATGTGCATTAAATCGTCGTTGCTGGATGTTTCCGGGTAATTAAATCTGATGGGATGATGTGAGAGTGAGAGCTCCCATATATAACATATGCATTCCGGAAAAGGGAGAAAAAACACAGACTCATCGTACACACAAGACGGTTGTAGACTTTTTTCACTAAACACTCATTACACAATCCTCACATTACAAAAATACAGTTGACGATTCAATATTACATGGGGAAGGGATATCAATGAAATCCATACCATTTCACGATTTGGAGTGGTACATTATGTGGACAAATATCAAGCTAGAGGTATTTCAAGTTAAATGTAAAGTAAAAACATGATGGCGTAGAGGATTTTTTTACCAGATCATTTTCATCACTTGTTTTGCAAATAAAAAAGATAGAAAACAACATACAGGATATCTAGTAAATACATAATACATAGCATAGCCACACATGTACTGATACAGTTGTTGAATGTATGAAATTCATAATTGATTTGAATTAAAAATTAACTACATGTAAAAACTAAAACTATTGTTATACATTTTCATATTTCAATGGATATTTTGTATGAGCAAAGCGTCACTACTATCAAAATTTTGTTTACAACGCTTCGGAGTTTAGTAGAGGTGGCTGGTATTTATCACACTAGAAATTTAGGATTGTCGGTCTTCTGTGTTTTGTACTATATTGGTAGAACAATCGATTAGTAATTTATTTTTGCTGACATGACATGTGTCCTTTAACAATAGCCTCCATCCAAGTAACTGCTTTAGTCTCAAACAATTTGAGGCTAGGCTGGAAAATCTTCTTTGGGATTTTCCTGTACAATTTTGCTGAGCCAAGAAAAGCAAATGTTGCATACAAAAAGCATTCGTTGAGGGTGGATATACGTACCTACTTGTGAGTATGCTTGCAAAGACTTACTATTTGTCTTTTGACATCTTTTATTTTCTTCTACAACCACTCCCTGTTCCATCCGTGTCAAAATTGATTGCTATTGTTACTCCGTCGACTTGCTTTGCTATGTGATGCTGTTGTCTGATGGCTGTCTGAGACTCAATCGCGTTCTTGGAACTTTCTATTAGCAAAATGTATACATTTACGCAATTTTAAACATCCATAGCCGTGCCATGAGAGCATCCTACTGCCTAAAGTCAATTGGTGAAAGTAAAGGTAAAGCATTTTTGTCTGTGCTTTCTTCAACTACAATGCATCAAATGGAGAGATAAAGCAGAGCTAAATTACAATTTATCACGATACTGGCAACTAATGTGCTGTACAATAATATTTTTAAATATGGAAGCATTTATTAGTTTACGAATGACATTCCACGGTATCTTAAATAAAATGATACTCCATTTACCTTATTAATTCATACTATGCGTTTAGCTGCCGAGTCGTTTTTAATGTTTTGACCTTTAATGCTTTATAGTTTTACTGATAGGTCCTACATAGTTAGAGATGTTGTCAAAGAGTGATATCAATTATAAACGAGTACACAGAAACTGAGATCGTAACAAACATTCATTACATCCGTAATCTGTATTAGTTTTGGTAAAAATCCATTCATCCAAAAATTTATTTTAAGAATTCAAAATATTTCATATTAGCACTTTGTTTTGCTGTTTTGCGTTCGTACGCGATGTTTTTCTGAATGGTTTACTGATGCAATAACTTTGTGAGGATATTAAATAACAACACCTATCTAAGTTTTGACTTATTCCACCAGCATTATTATCTAAGCACAGCTAAGCTAAACTTATGCCTACGGTCTAATGGTCTTGTCGTTGTATGGGTGAAAATTGTGACCACTCTAGCAAGTTCTTCCTTTACAAAGAAAATATGTACCAAGTTAATTTTCGACAGAGAAAGTTGTTGATTTCTCAAGAGACGACGACGGGAGAAGAAGGCGAGGTCTAACAAGAAGCAACACTTGAGTGGCGGCGGCAATGTTGTTATTGGGGTTGCTTCTTATGTTTTTGGACTTAACTTGAGAACTCTTTCTTTCTCTCAACTCACTTTCTCCCTTCTTATTTCACCAAACAATGCTTATTCTTTTGGTTTTTTTTACACCATCCATATTCTCCATATTGTTTAGTTTTCTTCTCTCTCCCTCTCTCTCTCTCTCTCTCTCTCGCCAAGTCACTCTCATTGTTTATATATACTGAACATGTTTTTACGTAACTTTGCTAAAAAATATTTCTTACTTAACTTCCAACTTGACTGTGTGTGTTCAAAACGATAAATATAATATAAAATGTAAAAACTGAAACCAAACATAGATGCAGCACTTATTCAAAGACTTACGCAAAACCCAAAAGTTTTAATGTTAGCATACAAGTAAATCCCTTGCTTGCTACTGTCGCATCATTTCAAAGTAATTCACAGCTTAAAATGATCCTACACCAACCATACATACAAGACCAGAGAGCTAGAGAAGGGAAGAAAACTAACTCTGCGACATGCACATAAATATACATATACAACACATTTGTAAGAAAAACTTTTTAAAAAAGATCTCTGGATATGTAGAGGTGTTGCTGCTTTTTCCGCTCTGGTTGCAACTTACACTACAAAGTGTAAGATACTCAGTAATTGTATAAAAACACATTGTACAAGCGACATGAAAGAGTAAAAAGGTAAACATAATACAAAGCGTTGCACTGTCTGTCTGTCTTGCCTGCCTGCATTTCCACGTTTTCAATGCTGCATTGTAACCATTAAAGAGAAATGGTAAAAGTTTTTCTTGTTCTTTGCTTCCTCTCTTCTTTCCCTGCTTGTTGAGATCACCATTATAAATACAAAGAAGAAGAAGAATGAAGAAATACAAAGTGACATAATCAGACAAATTCATGGGAGTCTTACCTTTAAAAACTTAATACTTTTCTTTCGTGTGAAAAAGGGGAAGTCATGCCAAATTTAGAGTTGTCTTACTTCCCAGAAAATAAAGTTTAGGGTTTGTACTGCAGGGAGAGGGAGAAAGCAAGAGCAAGTAAGGCAACAATGATGATCCCTTTCAGTTCTTTATTCAGACTTACTTCCTCGCAGAGACTTACTTTGATTATACTTTTTCCACCTTGTATACATGGCTATAATATATTTTTTAAGCCGTACGGACCCAAGGATAATATTGTAGGAGGCCAGTGCTGTCATAGTATATTGTTTAATCATAAAAGGTGGTGGTTTAGAGCTACCTACAACTTGCATCACATCACGTCTTCTGGTTTTGATTACGCAAAAAGTCCAGCAGCCCTGCTGTTACGTCAATTTTCTTTTTCTCATGTTGCGTTTCGGTCGGTACGTGCAGCCATGATTTCGTCATACTTTTTCCCTGACAAGTAGAAACTCCTCCTTGTTATGGAGAGCACAAAAAGAAAACTTTATTTTTAACAAGAAAATCATGAGCTTCTTCTTCTCGTTCAACAAACTTGAACGGAACATATTTGAGCTTTTAATATGATTTGATAGTTTTTTTCCTCCTTTCTTACTTGGGATATCTCAAACCAAATGTCACGTACACAAAATGAAGAAATTGCAAAAGATACACAAGGAAGAGAACCTCCTCTCTTGCAGAGAGAAGCGAAAGAAGGAGGAACAGGAAAGTGAAGAAAATTACTTTGAAAGTAAATAAAGTTGCATTGCTTGCTTCACTTCCCCAATTTTAATCGACGTGTTGAAATTTTAAATGCAGTGCTCTTTCATTTGGCTTCAAACACAAAATGAAGCAATTTTTCTACAAAAAAAAAAATAAAATGTGGCTGCTATCAAACTTTTTTTTAACAACTTACCATTGAAATGTATTTCATGAACTTGAAATTTCTTTCCCATCCATCTATTTCTTTCTTCTATCGTAATTACCTCTAATTTCTTTTCTATTGAAACATACCTCTAGTATCTACAACTGCTGGACCAACAGAAAAAAAGTTATTCGATAAATTGGAACCGGTAACGAAGAAAATAGCCCACGAACAAACAAATAAATTGTTAAGACCAGAACATAAAAAGGCGGTGAGTTTCCCTTAAAATGTGTATGTTCATTTTGCTCCTTCTTCAAGTGAATGAAATGATGGGAGGAGAATAAAGAATGGAAAATGTGCAATGTAGTCACCACCAACACAGCAACGTGTAGATATATTGTAATATAGACTTACTACTTGTTTTACCACTACTACTAGCGCCTATTCTTTATTTTTTTCCTGAGCCAAGAAAAAACTATAAAAGATTTCCTTGTGGAATCCTAGATAATTGGTTTGTGCTTTCCTGATGCGTAACGAAGTGGTTTCACTCTCATAACCATCCCTTGCTTTTCCTTCTTCATTTCTCTTGCTCCGATTTTCCCTTCTCCTTTTTTTCTTTTCTTTTTCCTCTTTTCTTTATCTCCATCCCCAGTTGCTCTTTATTTTTTTTCTAATACTGAAATATACATTTCTTGTAATGTGAGCATATTATATGCAGCAAGTAAGACAAGTATAATAATATAAATGTATTACTATTGTACAAACCATTTAAACCAAATGTTTGCTTTGGCTTGCTGCACTTTACAGGAATATTATGTAGCGTGTCGTTTCGGCTTTTCTTCATCCTCACCCTCTGCCGTTTTTTATATAAAGAATGCATTGTGAATGCACTCTCTAGTGCGGGGATAGCATTGTTTGCTATTCTTTCTTTTTTTTATACCGCGTAAGCGTAAACTAACAAGTATCAAGTTTGAAAGAAAAGAAGAAAAAAATCAAGGGAAAAAATCTTTCATGCAAAAAGAAAAAGACGAATAGCTTTATTCCATCCAAGCCAACTCTCTTCCAATAATACGAAGGAAACGAGAAGAATAATAGTATTCAAACCAAAACCATTGGTTAGAAATTTATTTGCTAGTGCCAGTCTCCCTAAAACATCGTACACATTTGGCTTTCCTTTAGTTATTCCATGCATTGAAATAGCCTTGTTGGCTTTTACTCTGATTTTTTCTTCATTTCTCTTCACGTTCTTTATTCTCTTTGTGTTTTGCTCGCCACATTTTAGTTAAGCTAATAGAAATCTCTTCACTTTCCAAACTGCTAATGTAAGTTAACAAGTATTCATTGTAAATTGTACAGAACCACCACACTATTTGCCTGCACAGTAAAGCATTACGTAATACGTATATGAAATTACATTTTGCTTGATATTATCTGTAAGGTTCTCTCTTTGACGTGTCTTGTTGATGAAGACAATCTTGTAATGATATCCACAATATTATGTAGCGTGGGTGGGTGTAGCAAATTTGTTTTTCAAGTTATATGCTAATTCAAATCTTTCAATTTTCTTTGGACCATTTTTATGGAGAGGTTTTTCCTAACGAATGGAGATTTTTTTGCCAATTCTCGGGTTCCTCCAGTTGTTATTTTTCTATTCTTCAGATAAAATTAAAAAAATGCAAGTTCCTTATCTATTTTTTCCCTAGCCAGCCAAGTGGATACTTTACAAAATTTTAGCCGACTTTTAGCAAAGTAGTAGCCAGGTAGTAGTATTCTTGTAAGCATTTTCTTCATTTACACCCTTTTTATTAAATCAGATAAATTGAAAATGAAGCCGAAAAAGGATATGAAAGCATGTGGTATGCAGTAACATTAAAGAGAGCAGAAAGAATAGGTACATTCATTTCTTCTTATAAAATGCAAGTGGTGCAGCCACTCTAACAAAAAACAGAGAGACAGCCAGCCAGCCAAAGAGTCTCTCTTTGCCTGATGAATGTGGAAAACGAAGTTTTATTTTTCTGAAGAAATAAAAGCAAAGGAATTCACAAGGGAAGAAAATAATTAGGAGAAACCATTCATCAACACTTGTACATGCCTTGCTAGCACAACGAAAAGAAAGCTCGGAGGCATGCAAGCACTTACACTGTGAAAACATAAAAAACATAAAATACACCTAGGGATTCTCTTATGAGACGCTAATAAAAAAGACCACCATCGTATGTAGGAATGAAAAGGTATCAAAATCCCCGGACGAAAATGACGACAGAACTGATCGTCATCGCCATTGCTGATGATCTCTCTGGCTCATATAACAGCATACTTTTTTTGGGTATATCTACAATTAGCGTCTAAATACATTGTATCATGTGATGTGATATGGCCAGCACGATATCATCATTATCGTGAAGAATATTACATGTTCAAATTTACTTCTCAGATGTATACATAAATGCTATAGGTATATATGTATGTGAATGTAGTTAATGCACATATACGCAGAAAACAATTTTTTTCAGCTGTTTCACTTGGTTCGTGAAATGTTTTGCAGCAGAAAATGGCAAGAAAGCGAACATTATGTACAATGAAATATCCTAGGGGGGTTTTCATCTCTAATGCATTTGAGTAGATATTTTTTGGTCGTGATGATGAGGATGAAGACGATGATAGAAGTAGTTTTGTGCTGGTGGTGGTGATGTGAACTAAAAACATAGAGGCACACCCTTATTACCGTTTTTATATACATATTATAGCATCTACCTAGAGGAAACTAGACAAAAGAAAATGTCTGGTAATCATTAGGCCGACTAATTAGTCTCATCTCCGTAGAGAGCTTTCACATTTCCCACTTGGTACTTGAGTGGCGTTCTCATACATATATTTGTTCCCTTCACATTTCCTTCCTGAAAAACCGAGCACGTCACACACATAAACTTATTATAGGTGTGTTCTCTATTCTGTTTCTCTATTACTTTGTGTGTAATTTGATGGTAGTTTCAAACTATTGCATTGTCGATGATGATGATGATGATTATGGTACAGTGCCATGCCAGTTTTTGGACAGACAAGACATTGACGCTAACCATAATATTACAATTACAAATTACAATTTTCTACTGCCACTTTTGCGTGTATGCACGTTTTTGATAGTGTGGCTTAATGTCAGTTGGAAATCGTTATTTTCCCTATTTATGCAAGTAATTTTGACGGAAACAATCATGCTCATTGTTGAAAATAAACCGATTACGATGAGTTGAGCATCTGAAATAATAACAATTCAAAATAAATGCACGTACCAGTAATTGAAGTTCATTTTTATTTTTATAAATATCAACCATCATCAAGCAGCCTACGATTTTCCCCATTCAAAATGATGATGAAATCGTGATGTTTGCAATAATGATGATGAAATGACCATCACCCATCTTCTTTTTTGCATAGTTATATATGCAATTTGCATTATGAGTTTACAGAAACAATTTTGAAGAAAGAAGAACGGAAAATGACGTTCTTTTCTTTTGCCTCTTAATCTTCCTCCATTACCTTATCCTCCAGCAGCCAACTCAAGCAATACAGTCACTCAACCAAACTAACTTACCGTTTTTCTCAGAAACTTTCATGTTATAGGAAAGGATTCTACCGCTACCACCGCATCGTTTCCACCGCCAATACCACTATACTCACTTCACTTCTCCCACTTGTGCCAACACTACTTCTTTTGCTGCTACTACTTTTTGGTTGTTAGCCATATAATATGGAACGAACCTCGTGCTCGGAATTTTAAAGCAGATTGATTTTTCCTTCTTTTCTCCTCAAATGCCTTTTCCATCTTCTTCTTCTTCTTCTCTGTAAATCTATCTGTAAGTCTTGTGTGGACATTTTACTTGAGCACATCATTTTTCTTGTGTGCAGTATGTATATACTTAATATGTAACAGCAGCAGTCGAAATACGCGTTGTTACTTCTTCCACTTTCCTCATCCCGTTATTGGTTATAGAGTCCATTGTCATATTATTCCGGGAGAGTGGATTGTCTCTGGTTCTTAAAAAGAGAATGCCTCACTAAACGAGCTTTCTGTACACTCACTTACTTACAAGTCAGTTGTACCAATGCAACTATGTAAGTATATCCCATCATTTCAACATTTCTTCCACCATCTCTTCCAAAAACCGGCCAACGTGCCACGTCAGCAGACAATGTAAGGATGCTGCTGTGGGATGTTACATACTGCTTATCTTAGACTTTGTATTTGCTAGTTTACCACAAGCACCGTGCCAGTGTCACGACAATGTTTTCTTTCACTTTTTCCATCCTAGTTGACATTAACTTTTGGTGAGTTAACTTGACTTGCTTTATAAGGCTTCTGTCAGTTTCATATCATCATCATCATCATCCCTTACTCTTTATCCCCTTTGCTATTATCATCATCATCACTACGAAACTAGTACATATGTACGTGGTACAAATTTGAACAGTAGCCATCAAATTCCTAGTTCTCCCTCTTTTTTGTCATTAAAACTCAAGTCAAAATGCTTAAGTATGTGACTCACACCAACTAAAAAATTAACTCGAGTTGAGAGGGAGAAAGAGAAGTCATTCATTTGATGTTTTCATTCCATTCTTAGCACTAGGCATAGAAAACGAGGAGAGGCAGAAGAGCGAGAGTGAGCGTATTCGTCTCTGGAGAACATTAAGAGGCAGGAATGTACATTTTACAGTTTATGATATAGACATCTAGAAATTCATTCACTGTTATTAGTAGGCAGCGTCCCTATCCCTCTAGATACATTATAATATTATGGCAGATTGTAGTACCAGTTTATATATTTGCACAGCCACAGAATGGTATTAGACAACACCACAATTGCCTATTTCCATCCAGCCGAAAAATGGAGAAATTCTTTGATTTTTTTGTCATCGTTTTATTGGGTTAGCGTATTATTTCCTAAGATGTGCTTTCTACACCCAAACAGTACTGCGACTCCATCCAATACGCTTTTCTTAGATAGCAGGCAATATCCTAATCAAGCAGCAGCATAAACTTAATATATAAGTAGCATTACATCACCTATTATGGCATCTCTTTTTCACTTGACTCATTCAGTCCAATTTTTATTCCGAGTACAACACGTACGTACGTATAATAATAATAATAATACGATATATATACAGAAATAAAAACTAGATCCATGTATATAATGGTGCTATACATCCTTTTTCCCTCATTTCTCTCCATGCTGTGAATGTGAGTGTGTCGTCGTACATATTTATTACAGTGCTTAGCAAAGCAGAGAAAAAAGCAAAGCAGTAAAAATGGTCTCAAGGGGGATTTAAAAACTTTAAAAGTATTTTCTTTCATGCATTAACCTAAAGTGCATGAAAGAAAAAGGAAGGGATATGATGATATGAGAGTAGGATACGATGTAATATGCCACTATTATTATTACCACCACCACTACCAGCCACTTCTGCTATTATCATTACTCTACTACAAGTAACGTATAAAACATAAGTATATATTATTACATGTATTTTGTGTACTCTGCTAACAGGCATAGTAATAAATAAAAATATGCAAAAGTAAGGCTAAATTTCTCTTTTAATACTTTTATACTCAACATACAATACAACTTAATAATTTTTTGGGAGTATTATGAGAGGAGTACTGTACTGATGTATTTTTTTACCAGCCTGCATATTATTTTATTTGAAGAAGCACAGGAAAATGGTGAAAGTTGTAAAGTAAACAAGATGACAAGCAGGAAAGTAGTAGTTGAGGAAGAAGGAGAGAATGAGAGGGAGAGAGGCTTTCCATTTGCTTTAAAGAGTATGCGATAATGAGACTATATTATTACATCTCTGATACTCAACTCAACCCTTTCACATATACAAGCCAAGCTTTAGGTATAAGAAGGACGAAAACGAGACAACGACAAAACACTCAGAGAGAGTAGAGTGAAGACCATATAATACATTTGATACGGACGAGAAGCCGAAAAAGACGATGAGAAGGATGATGATGATGAAAGCACTTGTCTTTTAGGAAGAAAATCCTTATTTTCCTCTCTTGCTCCTTCTGCTGTTGCTGCTGGTGGTTGTCTTGTGTCGTATGTTCTTTTTTATATGCTTGTTTACTTTGGATTTTTATGGTGAATTTGTGACTGACTGCAAGAGTGAGTGAGTGAGTGAGTGACTGAAGAGGCGAGAAGAAAAGGGGTATCTAGCTCGTATATCTCTTTTTACTCATTTTCTCATCGACATGCTTTGTTCGTTCCTCTCTTTCATTCATTCATCAACAGAAGCATCCCACAGGGTGCAGGCAGGTTTTTTTTCTCTCCTTTTGGAACCGAAAGGGAGTATACAAGTTTATTTATTCCAATTTCAACAGTTTTGCCTCCTTCTTTTCTTCTCCAGACAACACGAAATACAATGACAAAAAGTCATTTCTCTCCTCTTGTACTGTGATGGAATACATATAACAATTTTAAACTTATATTGCACAGGAGGATATATACACAGCTAATAATAATGAGACTGAGGATATGCTTCGTTTGACAAAAGAACAAGTTGGAATTTTGCCTGAGCCTCTTTTCTAATTTTTCTTTAAAACGAAAGGGTTGCGCTTGTTTCTCCATGCCACACTACTATTCTAAAGCATCCTTCCCTCTTCCTTATTTCGTTTATCATAAGGTTTATATTTTCTCTTGACAAACAAGCGCATCAACTCTAATATAATAGACAAGAAAGGCGGCAGCGGGAGTTTGTTCCATGTTCCAGACAATCTAAAATTATAAAAGGAAGGAGAAAATGAAACGAATATAATATCTAGTATGCTACCATCAACCACTGTTGATATTACAGAAAAAAAATGGGGGAAAGTTGAGGAAGGATCATTAGGTGGGGGTTTTTGTGATGGGCCATTTGTCAGTTTTCTAGATGAGAAGATGATATCGCACGCAGATTTTGCATAAAAAACAGCAGGATTACTTGACACACCAACACCACAGTTTATAGTCTCTTGTGGAAAAGATTAATTGCATTTATTTGATTATACAAATAATACCATTTTTGCTGAAAGATAAATATTACTAAATGCACTTTAGACAGCAAACATACTAAAAATGTAAACGAATAATGCAATTAGTATAATGAATGATGAAAAAACTAGAAATCAAGCTAGGGTGCAACTGCATCATTTCTACGAAGGTTAGGTATGTACAAATTACAAATGTGTAAAGGATCTTCAATGTTCACAGACAAAAAATCAAATTCAAGCATTTTTTTTGTACACGGGTAGGCTTAGAGAGTTAATTTGTTCAGCTGAGTTCATAAGACACACACACCATGGAACCTCCTATTCTGATTTCCACCCTTTTTGGTAAATGCAGTAGATCAGTGGCGCAGTACTTTTGGAAAGATGTATATGGACAGCAATGTATTTTTTCTATTTTTTATCACGTTAAATCTGAGTGTTTCTCAGTTCAAAGGTGGCTTACATCGAAGAGGCGGAACTAATTCCCATTTTATATCCTCACACTCAAAATCAGCAGACTTGAAATCAAGTGCTCATGTAATCGTATGAGTGTTGCAAGAAAATAGTAACCAAACTGCTGGATAATGTAGAAACTTATGTGGTACTATACTAGCTCAAAACCAGTAAAAAATACGCATCACAAAATAATAAATATATTTTTTAGCTTTGCAGAAAAAAAAGCTGTCATTGCATTTTACCGAGTCAAACGATCCATTATATTATGGAAGCAAGAACATTTACTATTTGGCAAATTGTGAATGCTTGAAAAAAATACGTGTTTGTGAAAGAGTTCATGGCATCACACCGCCCATTCTCCTTTCTGCGTTTTGACGAAATTCACATTCACACGATAGCAATTTGGTTGGATGTTCGTTGGCAGTTTAGTATAGCAGCTCTATTTTTTATTTTGCCGTACTACCATTTCCGCTTTTTTAAGCCCGTTCTAAACGTAATGTCATCATACTACATTTTCCTAGATTGCTCCAAAGGTAATCAAAATAGACAAAGAACGGCAATTTTGATAGCTGTTTGTTGTACAAAATGAACATAGGTTTCCGCATAAACAAACCATACGCACACACAAGAGCATAAAAAGCATGCTTAGATATACTATACAATCAGGCATACATAGGCAAAAGTTCCGAAAATATTTTTGCCGGTAAATGTTCCTACATCAAAGCCATTTATATGAATATTGCATGTATGTGTTTACTTATTTATGTATATGGCTGTTTCGTACTACTTGTAGTTTTTTTGCAGCTGTAGTCATAAAAGCAAGGATTAAAGTTCTCAAAATTCCACTGCGAACAATGCCATTTTGCCTGGTTTGCCCCTTTTTTGATTGCTGGTAAAAACGTACTACCAAAAATTACAAGATCGCATCATATCACGACCATTTCTTTACATGATTCGTGTACGTTGACTTGGCGTAGTAAGTATTTAGACTTAAGTTTTATTGTATATGGAGATATTATTCTTTTATGTATTCGACTTGTGCGCTACGAGTACACTTACATATACAATACATACACACCCAAAACTACCTTAGAGCCACTGCAAGACTACAGACTACAAAAACAACGACAAAAAAACAACATATCCTGTTTTCTCTCATATTTCCTCCCACTTTCTCCAATTTTAAGATGCAAGGAGTTCCAGTGGCTATATAGTATAGTCTTATACGATATACAAATGTACATACACATGTGATATATGTAGAGGTGGATCCCGATACAGGAATGTCTATTGCTTGTTCTGTGCCTGCTGTTGTTGTTTTGATGTTAAAAGTGTCATTCCTTTCTGCTGCTATTTCATTACCGAAATGCCCTTGTGCTTCTCCATTGTTCCGGTTGTAAATGAAATGGCTCTCTCTCTCTCTCTCTCTGTTATACTTAATTTTCACCCATAGGTATTATGTGTATTTGTGTTTGCATGTTCAGTACTCTTACGTATGTATATGAGGCAAAGTAATAAACCTGTCTAATTACCTGCTGCCATAATATTTGTTTCCCCGTATCTTTCACTATTTTAATTGCCTCTTTTTCCTATGGTCGTTTCGCTGCGCTAGATTCTTCTTGCCATAAGAAAGGGAACAGAGAAGAGGAACTTATTATTGGATCTCGTTTTCTTAAATACGCCGTGCATACCCCAACATACATGTGTTGAATATATATGGACATAAAGTAAGTTTTCCCAGTGTGGAAATTATTAAGGTGTGTGTAAAATGCAATGCTTTGGTTTAGTTTGTAAAACACATAAACCTATTTACAAACGTGACATTAAATATGTATATTAATGTAGGCACTTATACTAAATGCATTATGGATACTATGATGCGCACATAAAGCTGATGTAATTATATAATGTTTTTTGTACTTAAAAATATATATTCATTAAGCCGATATGTGTGTACTTGACTCTCTTTATAGCACTATAAAAATTCACAAGTAAAGGAAATTATATTGTAGTTTAGTTTTAAACTTCCTTCCTGGTTGCCGTTTTATTTTCGCTTTTACTACAAATTCAGCAAGCAAAGCTTTAAAGAATATTATGGTCTGACTTGAAGCCAACAACAACGTAGTAAAGTAATATCCATTTTCTTTCCTGTGTTTATAGAGAAGAAAGAAACAAGACCTAAAGAACCAAAGTGTATATAACAGACCTTTTTACATTGCTTTTTCTCTTTTGTTCTCACAAATTTTCCATAATACCCCAAACTAACTTGTGCACGTGTGTACCATGAAAATACTACTCACCTTACACTACCACTCTGCCAAAGGACCCATGCACTCATCATGAAATAAAACTGTTGGTTCAGGCATGATGATGAGTACTACAATAGTATGCATGAACATATGGGGAATAAGGAAACAGGAAAAGAGTAGTAAAATGCGACTCTCTTTTGTTTTTACTAATTAAAATTTTCGGAACTAATTAAAGTCAAGGAAGCAGTAATGTAAACGTACTTTTCCTCTTCTAGTTGCTTGGTGGTATAGTAGAACCATGCAGTTCTGATGATGGTGGTGGTGACGGTGTGCTGTGCTTGTAGTAGTAGTGGCACTAATACTATTTCTATAATGCGAATTGTTTTTACGGGATTCTCATTCATTGACTTTGCTAACTAGCTGCGCATCTGTTGCAATATAACTCTTTTAAGAGTAATCCACCATGCATGTCTCTAAGAAAGAAAGAAAGAATATATATGCATTAAAGAAAATTTATTAATGATGAGAGGAAAGAAAATGAGAAAATGAATGAGGATGTATTGTGAGAAGAAGCATACCCAAACATGTTTTTATACAAGCAGAATGAATCGCCTTGATGAATTTTCAGCTCAAGGAAGAATGCTTCTTTTACAACGCTTTAGTATTTGATTTATACCGTTTGTTATCAAATATAACTGCAATTCATGAAGATTGGTGTCTGGAATATTTTTGTGCTAATTCGTTTGGACGTATATAGAGAGAGAGAATGAAAAAAAAAATTACATGTAATATTTACGTGTATACCATGCCTATTAGCCAGTCCTTTTCTTTATGCTTTTATTCATGGTGCACCACCACCGCGAACATAAAGTTGATAATGAAAAGCAATTATTTTGTCAGTACGACTTTCATGGCTTGTTCGTCCACCTTTTGTTACTAATGAAGAAAAAAGGCAATTCCTGGGCCTGGGTGTATGGTGTGGTTCTTTATGATTTTGTGTTTCTTCATACCTTCGCACCTTTTGTTTGGGATTGGGATGGTGGGGCCGATGCCAAACAAAACGAAAAATGAGCTACGAGGTATGCATATAAAAATAGAACTTGATGATTATTTTGGTCGGTAGGAAGTGGGAACGAACATGAGGTGTGTATGTAGGTACTCCTTTTATTAATATGAAACTTGGTTAACTAATCCGACTGATTTTTGGATTAGCTTAAAAATAACATGAAGCACAACACTGTTGTGATTTGTTAGCGTTATTTCCTAACGGAAGGTAAGAAAATTGTAGTAAAAGCATACATATTTTTCATTTTGAATTATTTGAAAGCATGCTGCTGATGTTCTAAAGCTTTTTCAGTGGTAGAAACGCTTTCAAAACAATTTTTTCAAAAGGATTTTTTATAGACTTCCTTTTCAGTTATTTCTTATGTCACTCTTTTTCTATAGACTATACGGATGAAACGAAACAGAGCCGCTATAGAGAAAAGATGGAATTATTTAAAGTGGTATTTGATAGTATTACTATTTATAAAATTAAATGATTTACTAACGACTAACTTTTCAATAGGGACAAAGCGCAACAACGGTATAGTTGCACACAGCTTTTGCCTGCTGGGGAGTGCTGATGATTACAATCTAAGTCAGAAAGTTTTTGACATTCCCTTTTCCAAAATGAAGGTTGTTGTGAAAGTAATGTTCAGAGCAGATATATACAACACAGAAGTACAGTAGTTATTAAATATTCTACTAATCCAAGACCTATGGCATTTTCAGTGTAGCAGTATATTGTGGGTGAAGGCGATGATGACGAAAATGATGACTGAAAATGACCTGTTGGTACTGTTGGTAGTAGTACTATGGGCTATAATAAAAATCTATTGTGCATTCCAGAAGCTCATTTTCTGGGAGTTGAGTAGACTCAGCAGGTTCTCAATTTGTAGGAAGGTAAAGTTGCAACAACAGCACTAACCACGTAGAGCCCTCCATAGATCCTTCTTGATGTAATACATGCATATACACTTTAAAAAGTTTTCATGTGCCACTAGTTGTAAACTAACTTGTTTTTAATGTGATATTTTTAATCTTAATGTGAGATCAGATTGGAATAATATTTGCAAACTCATGACGTAAATTATAAGAAATAGCCTTGTAAGTGAAGAGTCGACAACATGCAATACCTTTCTGCTGGAGGGGAGCTCACAACAACAGCGTGTAGCTGACGGTTATATATAATAAAGCGTATTTAACGCACACGAAAGGAATTGTTCAAGCAGTTGACCAGCTGAACAGTGTGGTTAGTTCATGTCGCTGGCAGTTTATGTCGCCGTTTGTTGTTGTCGCTGTGATGTCGTTTGCTCATTTCTTACATTCTCTATACTAGTTCTACTTTTTTTTATTAATACGGTTCTTCTAGTTTCCTCTAATAGTCGAGATCGTGAAAAACTTTTTTACTTGTGTGTTGCCTTATCATGGAAAAATCTTAATTGAATATAAGCCCATGTGATGGCCGTTGTTGTTGTAGGAGAGAAAAGGAAAGAGAGAGAGAATGTTAAGAAAAGTAACAGCATTCCATTTCATCATCCCCCGCCGCTACCATGTACTCTCAGCAGTCAACATTCCGCAACTGGTCGTTGTCGCTTATTTAAAATGCAGCCTTGTCCCATCCTCGACAAAAATGAATACGTGTTTCCACACTCGGTTACAGCCTACCACTTCCGTTTCCTCAACAGCCATTCACGCTTTTTACTTTGGGTTTCATGTAGTCTTGTATACAACAGTCAACCTCTGCTGCAATCTGCAAATAGGAAAATCAAAGAAAAAATGGTTCCAAAAAATAACAAAAGAAAATCTTCAGCAATTCAATTAAATTCTATAAAGTTTGTCTGTTGATGTCTCCCACTGCTGGTTGGCAAGCGAGAAGCGATTTTTTTGGGAAAAATATGCATGCAGCATTGAATATCTATTTAAGAAGGAGATGAAAATATTTTTTTCAGAGAAAATGCCGACTAGGGACAATCTTTTGCATTTCTCTTGGCTGCCCAGGAATATGAATAATGGACGTCAAGCAAGAAGAAAGATGAATGTTAAATGTTTGCCCTTTCCTCTTCTTCTTTTTCAGAGTATCCTTTCGTGTAGCTTACGTATTAATATTATCGTTGTGTCGCCAACTGAATTATTGTTTGGATGGTATGACAAACAGCATGAGCGAACACCACCAGTCCATTGCCTACAAGTCTAATAATAGCCCAATGAAAAAACAGAGAGAAAAAGGCACTTGCACACAATACTACAGCGATGGTGATGATAATAGTGATATAGCGTGAGTGAAGTGCAACAAAGAGAAAGCCGCTATTTCATATAATATTTGCTTCTGGGTTCTCCTAAACGAATATCAAAGAGACTCGATATAATGTTAAAACTAAACATAGTATTAACATTATTTATGTACAAACAGCAGCGTGTGTTTGCACACCATGCCATACCACACGGGACGGGACAAATGTGTACACAGTGTACACACATTGATCATTCACTTTCTCAATGTGTTTAGTTAGACTTTCTCCGTTATTGTGTTGTTTTCTGCTGCATATTATGTATAGGTATAAGTATAGCAGAGACAGTTTAGGGACATTTATTGCTTTTCGAGTGTCACACAGTACCCCGTAGTCATCAGCAAAAGTATAGGTACATGGTCGGTATGTATTTTAAGAATTTTCAGAACGTAGTAGAAGTGCTTATATGTCATCAGTTATCACGAAATAAATATAATGTAGCGATTGTGTCGTGACCCCGTTTATTCAACACGACAGCGACAACCACATCAACATATTATTTACATTCAACCGGACATTCTGCAATAATTCACAGAATTAGAAAAACTTGATAATTATTGTAATTATTGTAATATGAAAATTATTATAATTACAGTGGTATATTTATTGTATTTTATTATAATTGCCTACAACTAGCTTGCCAAAAACATACGTAAAAAGTAAATAAACATGTGTATACTCGTACAATTACATGAGTAGATAATTAGATTAATTCATTCTATGTATTTGCTTTTGCTCTACAGGTAATGATTGGTAAAGATGGTTGGCCCAGCTCAGGCCGACCGCATCCTATGTTCGGTCGATGAGTCAACCGAGTCAGATCGGCCATGCGACAGTGGAGAGGTCGCCTTTTGCCTCTCCTTCTCCCTTCTTCTCTTCGAAAAGATGGTTGCCGACACGTTGGACTGAGTCACCCGGTCCTTCTCTCCATTGCGCTTCTTTGCATCGTACAAGGTAAGTTGAGCCACGTTGTTTGAATTTGAGAATACATTTACAAAAGATTAGTCTAAATACGTTACACTTGCCCCATTTAATTGACATTTGTTCTAGTCAATGTTTCGATGGGTGGTACTAATCAAACAACACACTACCTATCAGCTAATACAACCAAAAATACTCTTTCTTCCTAGACAGAAATAAACCGTTCCGTGATTTATTAAATAAACTGAATTCAGCACCTACGTCAACATTATTATTAGCAACTAAACATGTATGCATGACACAATAGCAATTGGCAATCGTCATCTTATAAAATACAGCCCTGGCTCAAATTACTTTGTATTCCATTTGTATCAATGATAAGATTACATGTTTATTTAAGGATTTTGTCAAGAAAGTGTGCGTACACAAACAGCATTATTATTACCTCTCATTCGATAAACTACTTTACGTCATTTACACAAAGACTTGTAATATATTTTTAGATGGATTGAATTGACTTTTTCCTCACTATAATACTCGGAAGATGTCACATACATAACGTCACTATTAGTTTCTCATGTTGTTGTTGTCGCTGCAACTCTAATGTAGTAATAGTGATGTGATCCATTCCATTCCATTGTTGTACTGCCAACTGCCAGTAACATGATTTTGAGGATAACGATGCTTATACCAAGTCATTTTTTTCCATGTACGGCTTTTTGTGCTACTCCTCTGCTGATTATATAGTTCATACATCAATGCCAGACTACAATTACATTTTTACCAAATGATTTTCTTCGTCTTTTATACTCTGTATGTATCTGAAGTTTTTTAAAGAAAATATAGTTGGTAGGTAGTAATGATGTAGGCATGCAGAGTTCATTTTCTTGCTCATTGTGTAAGCTGAGATAAATGAGATAGGGTAGCTTCACAATAGCAGCGTGAATGTAAAAATGCAAAGTTAGAGACGCGGACTATAGTAAGCAGAAGTACTATTACGTAATAAAAATAATGTGTATTATTTATTCTATTCCAAAAAAATGTGCTTTCCTACTCCCTGTTTTATGAATGCCCATTTTACATCTGACGGTGGTCCTCCTAACAGTTGTATATATCTGTAAGTACATAAATATATGGCTGTGTGTGGTATACGCAGCATTTTTTAAGGAATCGGCAAGAATGGATAAAAAGTGAGCTGGCAAAAAATCAGGAAAAATGAATTTGTGAAAGTAGAGAGAGTATAATATTATGTCGTATTATATTTATAAATGTAGATTGAAAAGGGAGAAGAAGCGGGAGAGAAGAGAGGAGAAAGGAACGACGCGGCGAACGTAAAAAATCCAATACCTCTCGTAAATCATTTCTAAAGGCGGGCATTATTACATCCGGAAAAATATAAAATGTCAAAGGAGTCATATTCACATTAGTTTCTTTCCCTTTCCCATTTATGCGTTGTACAGATTACTGTTCTCCGTTTGTACTTACATGAACTAATATCAAGTACTACTATTTGTTCATGCTTACTCAGTGTCGCCCTACTATCAAGATAGTGTGAAAAAGAAGGAGGAAAAAATAAGTGAAAGCAAGAAAGGGGGAAAACGTTAAAAAGAAATTCAATTTTTTTGCATGTGTGTTCTCCGAAAAACACTCAATTTTTTATTGTTGAGTGTATGTGCGCATATGTATGCCAGTCGTAATTTTTTGTCTGGGCCTGCCCTAACATGAAAGCAAAAAAAAGCCTTCTAATATATTTATATTTTTAGTACATATATGCGTCAAAGAGTCCAGCAAAATATGAAAAAAGAAACCAGTAAAGAACTTATTGTATGCTGAATTTTCTCTTTAAATGCTCAGATTGATTATATTATTCAGGGCAATTTTGAGGTTCATTGTTCATAATAAAAAAAATTGCAACCACACCACTACCACTCATATCAGCCATTTTGATTGGGATACCAACAGCAGTGTGCACAGAATGTGTTCTGTCATTATCCTTGATTGTATGTCTTACGTGACGTGATTACATGCACATGAAATATAATAATATAAACATTTTTTCCTTTGTTTTCTTTCACTTTTCTCCTCATCAAATTCAAGTAAGACTCCAAAGAAAAGTAAGTACCAGTCAGTGGTATTTCTTTACTCTATGGATAAAAAAAAGAAAGCGTAATCACGTAACAACATGAGTCTTGATTGTTTGGATTTTTGTTTTAATGATGTACATGCAGAAAAAGGGCTCAACATGTCCAACAAAAATTCACACGAATGTAAAAATACCTACTTTCATCAAAATGGCTGAGTGCTACAGTTTGTCCTAATTTTTCAAATAAGCTGAAGTATTTTTGATTTTTTTAGCAGTTACGACCAAATTACTTGTTACGTTTTTATAAAGTACACTTGACGATATTTCTATCCAAGTGTACTAAATACTCACAATTGCTACATGTAACTCACATGTGACATTTCTGCAAACGAGAAAAAGGCTGAAACCTCCCTAAATGTAATAGCCTCTTATAAATAACCTTCACTCTAAATATTTTGTTATCGCTCTCTTGACATTTTTTTTTTTCAATGTAAATACTTTGAGGTTTTTTTCTCTGCACATAATGCGGGTTGCCAGCGTGTACCTATATGCAATACTTTATTTTCCAGTACACCCTAAGCTGATAATGCATATTCTCACTAAAATTGTCACCTGTCAGGAAAAAAATGCAATTTATTGTGACATTTCTCGGCTTTAGACAAAAAAAGTCATGGTTATGGCTCCTTAATTATTATTCTGATTCTTAACAGTGACGTGTAATATGGAATAATGGGGTTTATAAACAAGACCTCATATCCTTCACTTCAATTTTTTGTAAATGTTTAACATACCTACGGTACGTTTTAACAAAACTTGCTCACTTTTACGGTAAAAGCTTGCATGTCACAAGTTAACTCAACGGGCTTATTATGGGTAAGGCTCCCCCTCGGATAAAAATATAAGAGTTACATGAATC
>JAHZMZ010004897.1:0-10370 GCA_027743805.1 Lepidocyrtoides sp. E14
ATCAATCGTTTCGAGCAATTTGTTCATCTAAAATTTCAAAGTCAATAGGATGCAGCGATGGGTTTCAAATGTGTTGAATGGCGCTGTACTTCATCCCTAATTCACCCTAGCTGATTTAATATTGTTATAAATTGATTTTAAGGATTTTTTTTCCTAAAATCACTACACAAGAACGTATAAAAGTACGTAGGGTAGGGTTGCGTGATTTTGTATAACGTTATCAAAAGGGGGTGGGTAGGTAAAAAGATGACGAATGATAACATGGTGGATGGGTCGGTCATAGATGGCCGATTTTTTGATGACGTAATATGTGAATCGTCCCTTATTAGTATAAGGTATGTACTTTTCAACTTCAACACGTGCTTGGCTGCGATCTTGAAACTACTTGTGCATCCAATTATACTCCTTAACTTGTAGTTAAACTCCATCAAAACGAGCGTTGGTAGTACCAACTTGGTACAAAATTATTTCTGACCATTTTATACGCAATCATCGGTATTGCAAAATATTTTGAAGTCCGGACTTCAAGACGTGTATTTTCTGTTGCATAGGGCTCCATAGGCGTGTTGGTGCGGTATGTATATCCTAACATTGACTTAATTAATTTAGGAACATGAAAAAAAATCAACATGTAAAAACATAAAATTCTATGCTGTTGCCAATGAAAAAGAAAAAATTCTTACATAACTTAAGGGAGACTTATTAACGTGGCAACTGAAATCTGAATTTCGAACTATATGTTAATCAAATGAACCAGCCAGGGTGCTAAGGGAGAGAGGTTTTTCATGATTTTTTTTCTCAAAATCGATTATTTTCTCCAATAAAACAATGACGCTGTGGCAATCATGACTGCTCTTAGTTTCAATGATCTATGTTTTGTTTCCCTTCAAATATTGCATTTCCTCCTTTCGAACAAAATCCTTATAGTTATGAAAATGAAACATAAAATGAATCTCTGTGCTGCTGCCACATACCGCCGTCGCGTTAGTGACAATGATGATGTGAATACCAAAAAGAGTAAGTTCATGGTGGCAGTAGTAACAGCAACGCATGAGACCGTGAGCGTGAAAGCAACATCATGAAAGTGTGATTTCCCACTCCTTCTTCATGCTCATTTTATCTCGCACATTCTTACACCCTCAAAGATAGAAAAGATACAATATATAAATAAGCAGTAAAAAATCTAAGTACGTCTCTATCCCTGTGACATAAAAGTATGAAAATATATACAAGGTACAATACAATATTCAAATAAATATTTTTTTTTCTTTGAAGAAAAATAAAACGAAAATAAAGAAAATTTTATTTATTAGCTCTTTCTTCTTTTTACGCTAGTATCAGCAATATTTCTTGCACTGATCATCAAAAATCCCCTTATCCCTGCCACCTTCAAAAGAATAGCAATAAATTATTTCATAAACTGCTAAATAAGGAATAATTACACTTATCTCTCCAAATAATTAGTTTTTTTTCTCTCCTTCCACACAGCTGCCTGACTTTTGTGAGTGAGTAGTAGTTTTTTATACTAACAATGATTTCTATACGTCTGGTAATGTATTTGTTTAGGCAATACGAAAAATATTGACTAAAATAGTCAAAGTTAAAAGAAGGTAATTTTTATCAAAGAATATCAAATAGGAGGATATCTTAAGATTCTCAAGTACAACTGTAAGTACGTATCAGCAGATCACTCCATTTTAAATGAGAAGAAGCAAACATTGCATTGATAATCATCTCTCCAATCTTGAAAACTGCTCCCTTATTCCGTCTTCATCTCATCTTGCATTCCTTCTCTATTAGAGTTGCATATATGTACGTTCTTGTTTCTTGTTGTACTTTGGTTTTCTCCATGTGAATTCTGATCATGTCATTTGTTAAAAACAACGGACGACTATACAAGACAGATCCAACTACTGAAGAAGAATAGAATTTTCAAAATTCATTTTTTTCCTTGTGTTTCTTCTTATTACTGCACACTTTTCAGGCTACTTGCATAGGTGTATGTTACTTTTAAAAAGTTGACCTTATATAGTTTATCCCTTTTCAGCGTTTTAAAAATTGATGGTAATTAAAAAGAATACAAAGCACATACCTACATAATATTAAATCTATCTAAATATATGACACTTTAGTATAAAAATCTCACATAAAGTATCTTTTTTATGCAAGTACGTGGATTTTTGTATGCTTATGACTTTTAGGCATGTATGTATGCTACCAAGTTTTTTTTTGGTAATGTAAGGCACCAACTCTTCTTACTCTCTAAAGCTTACTCCGCAACTCGCCTTGGTTGGTGTAAAAACAACAGAAAAAGAAGCAAAAGCAAGCAAATAGGTATAGGTAAGCACACACACATGCACATTGCACACGTACATGTGATACAAACGGAAGAAGATCAGAGACCAAAACTTTTACGGAATTCAACGATCCCACGAACGACGATGTTGGTGTTGTTTGATGATGATGATGATGGTCATGATGGGAAATGTACATTTTGCTTCTTCTTCTTCGTCTCTTCTTCTTCATCTCCTCCTTGCTGCTCCTTCTTCTTCTCTACAATTTCTTGTTAGCTCGCTCTCTCTCTCTCTCTCTCTCTGCTTTTCTTTCACTTGCTTGCTTTTTTTCTCTCTTCTCTCCTCTTGTGTGTTATTTAGAAGGAGCAAGGTTAAAAACAAGCACATATATACACACACAAGCAACAGAAGCTCTTTTTCATTATCATGATCATCATCATCGTGATCATCACGCTTTTTGCATTGCATTACTTGTATCTCTCCTTTTTTCTCTCTTCTTTTTCTTCTCTTTTGGTTATGTCAGTTTATAGTTGTGCTTGTTGTAAGCTTCCTCTTTATGTGTTCATTTTATGTGATAACGATAATGCCATTACCATTACCTAAATGTTCAATGCAAATCTATACAGTAGCATAATATAGTATTCTTTGCATGACATGGCAAACTATAAAAGAGTTTGTAGTAAAATAGTAGTAGTAATATTGGTGTGGTGGTGGTGGTGGTAGTTGTAGTGTTTTTCAATGTTCTTTGTAATAAAGAGACACCACAATGTCTACTTTGTTTTTTAAGCAGTCAGTGGTATAATATGTAGTAGCAGTTAGAAGGGATGGTGGAGGGAGGCAAGGCAAGAGGCAAGTAACACAGCAGCAATAACAACAACAGCACCAACAAGAAAGTAGGGAACGAAATATTTTTTTTTTCTTTTTACCAAGAAAAGAACAAGGGCAACAACAGCAAGTAGGTGGTTTGGTAGTAAAGGCGGTGGTGGAGGTGACTGGCTGGATGTATATAATATGTATAGTCTACTAGTAGGTGGTGAACTAACAGGCAGACAGGCTACTAGTAAAAACATGCATTTTTCTTGCATAGTTTTATAGAAAGTGGGAAAATCTACATAATAATAATATTTCAGTTTTTTTCATAGGAACGAGTGCATTAGATACGTCAGTTGGTACAACGAAATACATTCAAGGACACAGTTTCAAATGTAAACGAACAGAGATTAATTGCATGTACATAGATAGGTAACGGACAGTTATTTTACACTGGGAAAGTAAGGAAAACAATGGAAAATGCATAAAAAAGTATTTGTTTTTAAACTTAAACGGTTTCAATATTGTAGGCACACAGTTATGGCAAGGCACCGCTTTAAATAAAAAACACGATATTGGGTGTCTTCTAACAAGAAGATTCTAAGTTTATCTCTTCTGATTCATGCAAGATATATGAGGTATGAGGGCGTGATGGTGCACCTTACGCGATACATTTGAAATTATATTAATTGCTCAGTTTTTAGAATAATTCCTCTATATTTGTAAAATAGAGAAAACTACATGATTTATATATCTTACTTATCAGTTAATGATAATTATTACAACGTCTATGATAACCATAATGTCTAAATGAAAAGGATGAAAGGGAAAGCGCATCATCATTATTAAATGGAATTGTTATGACCGCACCATAACCATTAAAGGTTTTTTTTGCTGCAAGTTCTTGTACTCTTGCCCCGTCTCATCTCTGCTGTTGCTTCCTCTGGCCAAAAAGAAAAGAATACTTTCTTTTAAACGATTCAACTCATCCAAAAATCATGTTGCTTTTGGCTTTCATAGTGAAAATAACAGTGTACCTAAATACATTATGCACACTTAAGTATACACATGCCTGCTTCAAAATAGTAAGAAAATGAAGAAGTTTAGGTTTTTACAGTATCAGTTTTAAAAAAACGATCTGTCCTTTCAAACAAGAAAACTAACCATATTACAGAAGGAAAGCAAGCAAGTATTGAAAAAATGCATGTATATGCATTTCCAATAAACATGTGTGTTTGCACTTATGTATTTTTTCCCCTAACAAGCCTCAAAATAGTAATGATAATAAAATAAAACTACGTATATACCTACATGGTCATTCCTTTTTTTCTTCATATTATCATATGACAATTTTTCTTTTCAATTTCAATAGAAGGATAAAAAATGATACCTTTATCATCATAATAATGTACATACCTATATACACATATGACGTATAAAACTTAATATTTCCAAATATATATATATATATTTAGGCTTTTTTCCTCTGCTTCTTTCCTCTTTATGGTTTTTCTTGGAAAAGTGCATAAATTGAATATGAACATGGACAACATAACATCCTACGTAAATAAAGTAGCAACATATGCATAAATAATGACAAGTTTGCTTAGTTAGCAGGGTTCCATTTTTTTCTTAAAAAAAAGATAACATATTTATGGAACATAGTGTATCAAAATTATATAAGAATGTAGCATAGCAGAAGAAAAAAAGTTATATCGTTGCGTTTGCTTTATTATTATTTTTTGTTGGTGCTACTGATAATGATGAGAATGAGAAGAGGGTGCTAATAGCTCTAGCTATGGTGCTGATAATCATACATATAAAGATAAATAGTGAAATAGCTATTTTTTTAACGAAGAATAAGAGAAGAAAAAAAAACGTTTCTCTATTTGCAGTAATGTTTTTTCCTTTGGTGGTTAGCAAGTTGTAGAAGTAGTAGTAGTGGTAATAGGAAAGCATTCACTATTTAGTGGAAATACTGTGGCAGTAAGAAGTTGTAGTTGTAGTAGTAGTGTGATGAGAGGAAAAGTGTGAAGTAAAGTAGTGGACTACAAAAACTCAACTAAAAATAATAGTACATATGAAGCAGTGGAGCGAAATTCACTTCTTCATTGCATTCCATATACTAATGCGAGCATGTATATAAGCACTTTATATACTCTGTTAAGTTAAGTTTTTTTTCCTTTTTCTTTTTCAGGAATTGGAGGAAAAACATGAACTAGCAGAAGTAGTGGTAGACAGACCACTGCTACTACTACTATTACTATTGAAAGCATGCTTGCTTGCTAAATACTATCACCACCACCACCACTACTACATACTACTAGCACGTTGTTGAAGGAATCAGAGAAAAGTAATATGAGAAGAGTATAAATATACCCAAGCATGTATGTATACATATTGATACCTATTTATGGTATGATCATTCAACAAAAATATCTGTAAAGTTTTATTTTTTTACACACACAAGGAAAAAGAAGAGTGAGGGAGAGTGAGAAAGAGAGAGAGAGAGAGAGGGAGGAAAATATTGTAGTAGGTATAGTATTACAGTTTTTGTTAGAAAAGAAATACTAGATATTATTATAGTAGTAGAGTGACGGACGGATACAGGGGAAATTGGATGCCCTTGTCTCGTGTACGTTATTTCGAGATTGTGTGTGCCGTACGTGGAACTCCATTCCTGGTAATGTTTTAGTGTAATAAGATGATGATGATATGCGATTCAAACTTTGTTTGGATGTTTCTTCGCACACACACACATACACACACAAACTATGCATGTTTACATATAAATGTGGAAAAAGTGGTAGTAGTAAGATAATACGCTATAATTATTATGAATGTAAGTTATTTGTTGGTGGAAAAAGCATACAAGAGGGAGAAGAGAAGAGAGAGAGAGAGAGAGCAAGTATTCAAAGACAGAGAGAGACAAGAGGGAAAATAAAAGAGCTGGATGGGGTATATAGTAGCACATTACATTGAGCTGCTATTTTGCTACTGCTACTACACTTAAGCAAAAGAAGGAATGAAAAAAGGAAGGGGGGAACAAAGTTGTTCTGGAGAAGGTGTGTCAGTCGCAGTCGCAATGATGAAAGTGAAAGGGAAGGAGCCATGGCGTAGACCCTGTCATCATCATCATCATCATCGTAAACGGTGACAATGAGATTTCCTCCAGAAGAGAAAAAAGAAGAGACGAGTATAGAAGAGAGCAGTAGTAGTAGTAGTAGTACAAGTACAAGTAGTAGTAGCAACAGCAGCAGCAAATAGCAATAGAATGAGCAGCAGCAAAAAAAATAGAAAGAAAGAAGAAGACAAGAAAGTGGAAATGGTAAAGTGGTACTACAACAACTACAACACCAAACACACAGGCACACACACACACATACACAAAACTCACACAACATATTCTAGGACAACGACGACGTGCTATACCGTTCCGTGTGCGAAATGAAATTGCATGGAATGGTATGATGGTGATTCTGATGATGGAGAAAATGATATGAGATGATATTAGAAAGAGAGGGAGAGAAGAGAGATAGAGAGAGAGAGAAGAGGAAGAAGAGCAACGAAAAGGAAATAAAAAGCATTGTGTGCTTAGTTGGTTAAGAGAGAGAGAGAGAGAAAAGAGAGTAAAGTTTTGTACGAGGATGAGGAAGATGATGATGATGAGAATGAGCTGTTCGGAGAGAGTGTGTGGTGTGGTGTGTGTGTATGTGTGAAGCATGTACGGCATGTATTGTAGAGATGTATGCCGTTGTACATATTACATGATATTATATATTAAGTAAAAATTTTTTCTCTTCTCTCTCTCTTTTTCCTCCAATTCCTCCCTGTGTACTCCCTCCAATGTATGTGTATGTGGAGTGGAGTAAAGTAGTGGTATGGTGTGTGTGTGTGTATGTGTATGTGTGTAAGTAATAAATACACACATAATACAAAATACATAGCATGTTGTAGAGAAAAGAGTAAGTATATTTTATAGAGAAAAAAATAACATAGAAAACGCACACACAGAAAGACTTACATTCACTCTTCTCTCTCTCTCTTCTCTCTCTCTCTCTCGGGTTTTTCTCACTGGATCTGGATAGGACTCTGGACTACTATTACAATCACTACTGACTTGGATGTAGTAGTGTAAAGTGGAGACATTGTTGGTGTGTTTGTTGGTAGTGGACTTGAGCGAGAAAAGAGAGAGAGAGAAAATAGAAAAGGAGTCCTCATCATTTTCTTTATAATCATTACTACTACTACTACTACAACTACTACTATTTATCATCATCACCAAGAAAAAAAAATACAGCTACAGATTATTATTATAAATAAGATTTGAAATAAAAGGAAGAAGAAGGAGAAGAGTGAAGAAAAATATTACATTTTAAATAAATAAAAAAGCTACAAGTCAGTATAAAGAAAATACATAATGTAATAACAATAAAAATAAAACGAGTACTTCTTCTTCTTCGTCGTCATCATCATCATCGCCACATTTTTTTGTTAGAAAAAGTCCCTTCCACAGGCTACAAGAGGCAGGCAGAGAAGAGAAAATAAAAATTAACGGGAAAATAAATCGGTAGGAGCCTTTTTGTCATCATCACCAGTAATCATTATCAGTCTCCAGCAGGACGACTTATCATCATCATCACCATCATAATGATAACAGAAGAGCAGTGATTATTACCATCATCATCAACAACATCACCAACAGCAGATCAAGCTCTGTTCTTCCTTCTCTTCACCTTTCACTTTTCAGAAAAAAAAGAAGAAGAAGAAGAAAAAAAAGAAGAAAAATCTCCTTTCACCGCCGCCACCACTACAACATCACCGTTGGTCATCTTTTAGTCAGCGTGATCGTCATCTGAAAAAAAATAAAATGGAATAGTGAAGGGAGCTAATTGCAAGAAAATCTACTCTTCGCTGTATACGCACATACTTATTATTTTTTTTCTACCTGTATATCCTCCTCCACCACCACCACCAACATCCATCCACCACCTTTTTTCAAGCAAAGATGAGGAAGAAAGAATAAAAAAAGGGAAAACTTTTTCATTTTCTTTATAACGCGAATAAAGGGGGAAAAGCCTTGCATTACATTAATAATATACGACGAGGGAAAAAAGGAAAGAGAGATGCCATTAAAAATCTCATATTTGCCAGATAGTTAAAAGTAATAATCAAGAAAAAAAGAACGTTGACCGTTACTGACCAAAGTCAAGCAAGACAAGAGAAAAGAAGCTCGAGAAAATGCAGTATGATAGATAAATAAAATAATCAAAAAAAAAAAAAAAAAAAAAAAAATCAATGTGAAGTAAAAAAGTAAATGGGAGCAGAAAATAATAATAATTATTATATTGAAGATGGTGGTGATCTAAGAGGAGAGAAGAAGAAAGGAAAAAGGAAGAATACGACGAAGTAATGCAATAATAATAATAAAATAATTAAATTTATAGGGAGCGTATACAAATAAGTTCACTTATTGTAAATAATAATGACTAGAGGATACAAAAGCTATTTTTGGTATTATCATTATTATTACTAGAGATGTATTTATCGAAAAAATAAGGAACAGGGTTTCCTTCCAGAGAATTCAAATGATTTTAAAGGAGTGACTGCTTCCAGCAAGAAATATCGAGATAGCCCAGCAAGCAAGGCTACATTATTATTGGTCTCAAAACGCAACAATTGCACACCACACTATTATTATAGTTTTACTGTATGTCGGAGATATTATCGGCAGAAATTGTGAAGAAATCTAGTCCTGGGTACTTGGAATAATAATAATAATAACCTTGTCCTCCACCAACTTGATATTTTTTTGTAAAATTTTCGACAACAGTCATAGTCCAAGAAGTGGCACGTGGTGTCCGATTCTTCTAAAGTTTTTTTAATTTTTAAAAAAATAAGAAAACGTGAGTGCTTTTTGTTCCAGTGAGTTTGTGTGTGTTTGTGACTGTGTGCGTGAGTGAAGACGAGGAAGGAAAGGCCCCTTGCAAAAATTTGTCTACTTCTCCATCATCGTCGTCAACTGAGGCTAAGGAAAAAGGGTTTGAAGAAATCAAGTCTTTTGCTGGTTGTAAAGACAAGTGAAAGGATAAGTCGTAAGATGATGAATAAGATGAATGCGATGAAGTGGTGACAGCGAAAAACGAGTGTAAAAAATTCTGGTCGCATGTGGTGGAGTTAAGGGTGGGTGATGGCGTAAAAGCTATGTTTAAATTGTTTTCTTTAATTAAACTATTAATAGTAGCAATACGATTTCCTTTAGGGGATTAGGAAATAGAAGATTTTTAATGTAGAGTTTTGAAAAAGGTTAGCATACATTTTATTGAGGTAGGAACAAAAATAGTAGTGAAACGACCTTGACACATTATTGGGCGAAATTCAAAATCAAATGCACGGTCGAGTCACCACTCACCAGACGTTCACACATTTCAACTAGGAAAGATAACAGTTCGAACACATGTACATGTACAAAAGTACGTATTATTGGAAATAGGTAATGAATGTGTATTTTTAGGAAAAGTGCGAATGAACCGATGAAGCGATATTTTTGTATTCGTCCATCCCAGTTGCTTGCGTATGAGAGATACTTGATTACTCAATGTCTCTTTAGATATAGCGAGACATTTTAAAACGGTAAGAGTAGATGACCTTGCACAGTATATTCATAGACGAGTTGAACCATTAGCTTTCAGTCTCAATTTGATGTATACATCATACATGGTAGCGACCCTACCCCCCTACTTATGCTATCAGCAAATGAAGAAAAATATCTTTTTTGCCGTTGTACTAGTACAAATCGTTAGTTAGCGCATTATCCATTTATTCATTGACAAAAATATAGACGATGGCTTGCATCCGTTATCAAAATTGAGGAGCTACTGACTTTCATTTCATTCAGGTTGGACAAACTGAGGTATCTGTGATTTCCACGAGCAAAATGATTCAGAGCGAATGCAATGTCAGAATGTAGCTGCTCTTTTGTTTTCCTTTCCATAAGATTGGTGCAACACATCTGTAAAATCACACTGATAAACTCATTGCTTATAATGTTTATTTATGAAGTTTATTTCATACATATCGAGCTGTATTAGTGAGTCACTTTAAAAATACAATAGAAACTGGGACAGAGTTGACGACCTCTGCTCTGCCCATGCTCTCCAAATTCTGCTAACAATTTTGATGTTATAATAACAGTACACCATCAGAGCAGACGCCTGTCTCTCTACGAAACAAAAACATTCTCATGAATTTTGTAAAGATATCTTC
>JAHZMZ010004898.1:0-10838 GCA_027743805.1 Lepidocyrtoides sp. E14
AAGTCAAGAGAGAAGAATGAAACCTGCTGTAACGAGGAGTGAAAAAAAGGTCCAAGATAATAATAGCAACAGCATCAACCTGCTGCTTCCATTTTTTTATTTATGGTGTATTGGTTTGTTGATGAAAATGTGGAAATATTCTTGCTGCTGTGAATCAGTGTAAAGGAAGCGCTAATAACATGAAGCTCCTTTTTCAGGGTCTCTTTTTTCAAGAAGGTTCTCTCATCATCTCCCTAGTCCAACTATTTCTTATCTGTACTGCAATTGAAGGAAAACAAAGTTAGCCGGTAGTGTGCGTAGCAATATTGCATGAAATCCTGAAAATGATGATGGCGATGATGATAGAGAGGGTGGGTAAGTTGAACAAGATTCATTTCATTCCTTCTGTTTATATCAGCATAAGCAATGCGCAGCACCATTTCCAATTCTTGGAACTACTCTAGGTTGGCCTCTGTCCATCCGTTCGTATACTTGACTCCCGTAGTCTTTTCAAAAGTCAACTAGACAAGCGCGAGTTTCGGTTATGGGGTGGAATATACTTAAACGCTAGTAAGGCGGTAGAGCCAAGGGTACATTATTATTTTTTTATTATTACTTTTATATTGGTGTTATTATAGGAAAATGCAGGGAAGATCAGATGTAAAGATGAGCCTTTAGCCCTTATTCACACCAACGCTCAACACTAGGTAGGTATGCAAGCAGGCGAGGAAAACTTTTACTGATGAAGAAAAAAAAAGAAGTAAACCACCCCCTTGAAACAAGTGAGTGAATCAAACAAAAGCGATCGCTCTCTGGTAACAGGCTCTCTGTATGGATGGACGCTATCAGGCAAGTCATCACAATCATGAACAACATCATTCCCTATCCAGTACAATCCTTCCCTCTTCTTTTGCTAATGCCTTGCTTTCAACCAACATCTTCAAAAAAACCACTTGATCCTTCATCATCTATGATGACGACCGTCATCTTCTCCTTCTTCTTCTTCTTCTTCAGAAAGAAAGAAGAGAAGACACACAAGTACAAAACGGAAAAAAGTAATGCATCGGAGCGGACAAACATACGGATACAGAGAGAGAAAGAAAGAGAGAGAGAGAGGCAATAAGTAGTAAAAGGCAAAAAAAGGAATGCATCTACGTCATCGTAAACAGTAGAGCATCATTAACTTTTATATTGGCTGTGGCTGGGATAAGAAACAAAATGTGTGGTGTTGTTTGGTGAGAAAGAGATTCTTTCCGATTGTATTCGATCGCACTGCCTTTTGAGACAGCAAAAAGTCTCTGAATGAGTGACTGGAGACTTTCAAGTCTACCCGATGATACATTTCATCTCATTCCGTCCCTGATAGATAAGCTTGTATGTATAGGTAATAATAATAATAATATAATGTAGCATTCCACATTTAAGAATGATTATATCAGACATTGAGAGAAATATATAAAAAAAGAAATGACATGGACTGGGTTAACTCTAAATAGATTTGATGAGCCTGCTACTTTGTACAAATAATCACATACTTTTTTTTGGTTTCTTTGCTACGTTGTTGCAGTCAGCAGCAGCGCAATGCACTTTGTCGTTCAATACCTTTATCTGAAAGAACATGCAGCGTAATAATGATGATAATGAGATTATAGAACTGTTTTCAAGGACGGTAGAGATTGGAAAGAAAGAAAGCACAGCAAGTGTGATGCAAACTATATTGTTAAAAAGGTGTAGCGGAGAGTTAACAGTCTGTTTCAAATATCTCGCAAGATAACCCTTTCTTGTTCAAATAAAAAGAAAACATTGTGTTTCTTTGGAATGTCATTTATTTATATAAAAGGGAATTATTGGATAGATATGATATACATAGCACGCATAAAGTCTTTTCCTTTTCTAAACTCGCAATTTATTCCGTATTGACCCATCATTTAATAAATTACTTATTAGTCATTGCTGTACAAATTGCGATAAAAAATGTTACGCGTATTGTTGGAATCTGTATAAAAAATGAGGAAAAGTATGTCAATGAGTAAATAACTATGTATAGGTACATTTTAATGTAAATTCTTCCATGTCAATACTACTGGTAGTAGCGATGGTTGCGATATATTGTACAAAATGCTGTTTTTTTTCTCGCCACACTCTTAGCTATTGCTGCTGCTGTCAACAAAATATTACATTTAATGCTTTCGTCAGTTGTAGATGATGTACGTGTCATATTATTGTTGACGGCGGCAGTACAGACACACACACGGTCACCTTTTTTTCTACGAAATGAACGAGTAGTCTTGAGTATTAAGGAGGACTCATTCATTCATTTTAAAATTTTTAATTTCACTCAGACCCAAAGTGAAGCTTGTATTTACATGCATCATTCATCTTCGTCAACGCAAACATTTAAGGTTGTGTTGGAATGTGTAAAATGTCAATATTTGTTCAATAAGTTGCCCAGTTGCATGCATAAGTACACAAAAAGTTGAATGAATACCATTTTCCCTTACTAGGAAATCTTTGTTGCATACCTACTGCCAGATTACACTCGGCCGGCATTAGCGTGAGAGTTTATCAAAGTTTTATGGACAATGTATGAAGAAGATAAGTAAGAACGAACATCTACGTTTTTTTTGGCAACTACATACCTACCAACAACAACCAATGACCATTAGGTAATCTTAATAGGTTGCTGAGCTCATGATTCTTCTTCATTTTCTTATTTGGATAGATTATGGAAAATATTGATTAGGTAGCTCACTTTTCTGGATATTGCTAGCGATGATGATGAGATGACAACATTTTAAACATCTCTTTGATCCTGGCGTCACATTAAAATTTAAAAAATCTCATAACTTTTCGCAATCAGAGACTGCCTGCCAAAAATAATTGATAATGCTATTATTATAAGGCAATTTACACCAAAGTTGTGTTTTCAGTAGCCGACTACTTTTGTTTTTTGCTTAAAACAAATACAGGGAATAAAAGAAAATTCCAAGCACATAGTGAATTCACACATGTTGCTATACTTGCCATTATTCTATCAGGGTCACAAAAGACTAGCACACGTGAGTCGGAATCTTAAATCTTCTTCTTCGTATGCGTACCATCTTCTTTTAAGGCATTATTATCAACATGAACTTCATTTTTCAGTAGTGGTTGTAGCTGTTGTCTTGCATAACAACAATATGCGAAAAAAAAGAATGTGTCTCCTTTTTATAGTGGTGTAACCACCAGTGTAACTGGTGTAGCACTAAATCACTTTGTTGTACGTGCATGCTATGTGATTGTGTGATTGATTCTTCATAACGTTTCTCACGGTTTGCATAGCATCAAGTTCAACTGCTACTCTGTACTAAAAACTACACTACTGCTGTGCTGCTGTAGTAGTCGATAAAGTGAGCTTCATTCTTTTGTAGAAGTAAGTCGAACTGTCGTCGGCAACACTTTCAACAATTTTTTATTGCACATTTTTTTTGTTCACGTCACTTTGAAAGATCGTATTACTTAAAATGCAAACATTTTATTTCACTATGATTCCAAATGAAAGCTGTCTGTATCCAAGTAGCACAAGTTGACAAGTGTGAACAAGTCAGAACGCATCTTAATCTTTATGAAAATTTGTTAGCTGAATAATCACCATAATTAGTAACTAATTTGCCATTTTCAGAAATTTCATTTAATTTCAATTAATTCTCTGCCATGTACATATGGTCAACTTAAAAGTTCAATGGGATTGATAAACCTGATAAAAAAAGTTGTATTTTGAAAAAAAAAGATTGACAGACGAATTTCTTCATGGCATCATAAAAAAAGCAGATATCAACAAGTACTTTTTTTATTTACTTGAAAAGAACATAATATGTACAATGTGTAACATTGTAATTCTTTTAAGTTATACAAACATTCCGACTTTCTTTGTAGCTTTATATATTATTTTAAAGAAATTGTAAAGGCACAACTGTCACAACTAGAAGCGTAGCCTATTATGTTTAGCATGCATCATGGGAAGATCTTAAACTGCCGATTTGCTTTGTTTTATGAATGCTCATGAATTAAGTGAAAAGCTACAAGTTTTTGAAAGATGCTGCTGCCTTCTTCCAGTGCAAGAAAACGGCATACATGTATGTAAAAAAAAAATTTTATATTTATACCTCGCTATTATCCAACCCACCAGCAGCGTTCTTGTGTTTTTTCACCTTTCTTTGTCTCTCTCCCATTCTGTTGGTTTTTCAGTAAAAAAATAATTTCACCGCATTTTGCGGTATTTTTTTATTATTGTAAAGAGCACATATTGTGCGTGTGACCAACCGGCGTCACTTTTACTCTGTTGCTGACTTTGTTCGCTTTTGTCCAAAAATTGTGATGTCTGCATGGAATCTCATACGTCTAGTGAATCCATGTGTGTGTGTGTGTAGCATTTAATTGTATTTTTTCGCTTTACCTTGTTTCACCGCTTGTGTAAAGTCTTGTAAGCGATGACTTTGCATTAATTCACTTCATGAAATGGTATCATGCTACCAAGAATCATGATTGCAATACACGGCTGATGATGTAAAGGAGAGGTGTTTTAACGATGTTTGATCTCAATGTTTAGTTTAGAGAAGTAATAATAATAATAATAATGCGAATGCATATTTTGTGTTCTAGACAGAACTGTATGTTTTACAAGTTTCAAAACACATTTACTACACGACTGCGTCATTTCAAATATACATATTTGCTATAATTGCTAAAAAAAAATTTGTATTGCCAACGAATAGCCATCACCACCAAATCACTTTCAGCAAATAGAAGAGCATGTCAATATTGAAAGAAAATCAAACACATTTGCGACGCAAAAGTGTTGAATGAAATTGTGCAAAGCACAGTAACCCCTGAGTGTTACATATGCAATAAATGTTAAGGAATTTCTAACCAGCTTGCTAAATATTGTTCCATGTTTAAGACAAAAAGAATTCATATAATTACACAGCTTAGAAAAAGGCTACCATCACCACAAACAAAGCTTAATAATAATAATCAGCATTCCATCTCCATTGAAATGAAACAGGGAATGAAGAGTGGTAATCTTTTCATATAATACAGCTCATTTTCTAATTGAGGTTACCCAAACCGTAACGAACCTCAAGGACGGATTCATACCGGCAAGGATACTACAAGTCTTTGCGTTAGTTTATATTTTTTTATACGAAAATAGATATAAACAGATGACAGGAGGCAAGGCAGTAAAAAGAACTGAAAATAATAATAATAATGATGATAATCATCATCATCATCTTCATCGTTTTTTCATCTGCTTCAACTTCTTCATCGTAATAAAGTAACTCGCGGTGATGATGAGATTGAAAGTTACATAGCATAGTTTTCTCTTTCTTCTTTAGCTGCCTTTTATACCAAGACATAATCGATCATCTTCTTGTGTGGGGTATCCACAGGAGTACGCAATGGAATTCGGAAGAACGTCATTACAGAGCAGTAAAGCCACATAAAACTATACCACACGGAAAAGATTTTTTTTTTTTAATGAGTCCACCGACCAAGTACGCAAGTTTGAAAGATGATTCGAAGACTTTGTTTTTGTACCTGTAGACGCAAAGTACGATTTATACAACAGCAGCAAATGATGGTCGACTTTTGACTACATGGTTTTGAAGTCCAACTTGCCATTCTAACTTTAGTTCCACTTGCTCTTGCCACTAAGGGAAGAAAAATCTAACTGTGGAAAATAGTAATAATAATAATAATAGGTAGTCAATAGAAAAAAAAGCCACCTCCACCAGCAGCATTATCAATAAAACACAATGTGTATCAGATCAAAATCAAAGGAATTAGTGCTGGTGGTGATCTACTATATAAGAATAAGTCAAAGCCGCAACATTCCCTTTCATTTTTCTTCCTTTTTCATACTTATTATTACATTTATTACCATTAGTCAGGTTTACCCTTATCAAAAATCACGTTCTTTCTTAACGAAACCCTCCATCTTATTTTTTTTTTGTACCAGCTCTCATTTCTTGTTTTCTTCTGCTGGAATTCATCAAACTTGTGTGTACAGTACAACTTGCCATACCAAGCGTCAAGAACAGTCCGTCAGTCATTCTCAGTCAGTAGGTTAGTCAACAAATCTAGAATTATTGTTAATCACGGGAGCTTCATTGTTATGTTGTGAATTTAGGACTTGAAATTGAAATCACAGTCAAATCATTACGTTGATGATGATCATGATCATGATGATAATCAACATCATCAAACATCCAGACGAGACGGAATTTGAGTCCATTATTATTGTTAACGACCCTTATAGAAAAAGGAATTGGTTGAGGTAGCAGGTAGCTATATAGCTCCTTCAAGGAATTTCCAAGGGTGACTTAAAAAAAATAATAATAATAAAAATAAAAGAGGGAAAATGCGTCCAAGTTCCTTGATGGTGCTGGTTCGTAGACCAGGAACAACAACAACAATAACATAGGTATTATAAAAAAAGACTGAGAATGGAAGCAAGTTCGTTTATATTTGTAGCTCTGCATTAATAAATGGATTTATTTATATGTGTAAGCAATACAATAACAACAAAATTTATAAATGTCCACTAAATCTATATTGCTACAAAGGCATGCATATAAAACGTTCATTTTCATCAATATTAATATTATTACCACTTTTTACAAGCACTTGCCTCTGCAGAGCACACACATGAAAGTAAAAATTCGAAGTATAAAAAAATAAAATGCATCATTTAGGATTTTAGTGAGGAAGGTAAGAAAGGGGTTTCCTATATTTTCTCTCATATCATTTAACTGTTTGCCCTCGCAGGTAGCGAAAAAAAATCCTGGGAGTGAAGGAGACGAATAAGAGTAGTGAATACCGCTTATATGTAGTAGCGTAATATTATAAACACTACTGTTGTTGTACTACCGCCTGACTGATGTTTCTGGTTGATGATTATGATTATTATTATTATTATTATGCTACAGTAGTGACTTTTTAAAGACTACCACCACCACTACTACTAACTACTGCTGCATAGATTTAAGTCCATCCAGAACCTGCCTCCCTATAATACTTCTTTGGTGGACTACTGCATTATCATAAGTTTTCAAAGGGGGAAAAAAATCTTTCGAGCTTCCACATTTTGATTTAGTAAAAAAGCAAGGGCTCTCCTCTGATAGTAAAGTGTATTTATATATCTAGCAATGCGCTGTAGCAGCAAGTTTCTTGAGCATGATGACGGGAAAGAGACGAGGGGTAGGTCGGGAGTCCACTCACATATCACATAACTCATGATGCAACTCACGAATTCCATTGTCTCACGTAACAAACCATTTTGTAAGGAAGGTTCAAAAACTGTAACCACTACAATGCCAGCATATTAAGAATATATTAAGTATAAAATTCTCCATTGTGTCCATGCACAATCTCATCATTCTCGTCATGATCATCATCATGCTATGCACTAATGCGCTAATGTAAAGCCATTTGCTCAGCAACAATAAAAAATACAAGCAACAATGAGTGTATGCATTAGCTGCAATCCAGCCTGGAAATAAAAGTTTCTCTAATATTTCAATAGGAATTACTTGTAATGTGCTGCAAGTTTGATATTTGTTACTTGAGATTCTAATTCCTCGCATAGTGGTAAAACTAGCAGTAGTAGCAACAACAATGGTAAAGATTCTCTGTGTAATTCTTAAAATTCATAGTGTGAAATGTGGAGATTGTCGTGATTTATTTCTGGAGTTCTTCATCTTACCGTGTCTTATCATAATTTTAACTTTTTGTATTATACCTGCCGCTCAAAAATACCTTGGCAAGCAGTAGTAGAATGAATGCATTCGAGGTGAAATTTGATATGAACAGAATAATAAGTTAATCCAGTATTATCCCAAAATGTGGTAATTTAATAAGTAAAATGACTAGGTATATATTATTCTGAAACAGAACGTTTGCTGCGTAAGTGTAGGTGTCTTTTCACAAGAAAAAGTCAAAATGACAATAAATCGACAAATTGTTTGAAATGCGCTTTTGACATAATATCATGAAAGCAATTAGCTTGCGAAAGACTTCAACGTTGTTATTGATATGGAGCTTTGTGCCATTATTCATTCATAAATTTTCAAGAGAAAGTTTAAAACACTGAATAGACTTGAAACGAGGAAAAGGCCATCTAAGGAATTTCTTTTTTAAAATACTATGCATTTTACAAGAAAGGTTCATTGCTCATGATGAATTACATATGTTATGGCATAGTAAAAACCTATTGTAAAAAAAAGAGCGTTCTGGGAACATTTTGGCGACAACCAGACGACAGTATTGTCTAATGAACAGAATGTGTATTGAGTCCGAACTTTTGTGATAATGCCTGGAAAACTAATCATTATACTTTGTTGATGAATCGGACATTGTAACATTTTTTTGTAGCAATAACAACAACAGCAACTTGAGGCATAACATTGTTAAAAACGGTCTCGCTAAATTACACACGTATAAAAATATACTCCTATTTCCCACCTAATGTTTATGAGGTTTCGCTCTTCAATGCGGATCAATGAGGTGCAATTGAATATCCCTGGAGAGGAACAAGAAGAAGGAGGCTGGATAGATGTTCTCAGAGATTTTTTCTTTCTCTCTTCTTCTTCTTCTTCTTCTTTCGTTGCAAAGGAGGCATCATTCTCCGTAGATCTTGACTCTTTGTTCTGTTTTTCGTATACATATTCTTGTGCTACTCAATAATGAAATGATGGAGTCAAGTTGGTATGCCTTTTTTACAAACTCTACATTACTTCTCCTCCTCGTTGACGAAGTTTCAAGAGTTGCGGTGTTAATAAGAGAAAGAAGAAGAAGAAGAGAAAAATAAGACAAACGCCTTCTTCTTCTTCCTTTTACCTTAATGTATCCAAACGGTAATACAATATATTATTGTGCCCTAAAAAGAACTTAAAATACCACCACTTGTTCAAATCATCATCGTCATTCCAATCGTCATCTTGACAAAAAGTCTTTTTTTACCGTCGTCCCTTCAAAACTTGTTGCCTGGTGGTTCCTTTTTTTACCTGACTTTGGTTCTCTTCTTCTTGCAGGTTCTTCAGAATCCTCTGAATACGTGTTATTCTACCTGCACAAATGAAATGAAACAACTGCCTTACATTTTTTTATGTTAAGAATGACATGCACTTGTCCCCTGAAACTGCTTATTTTCTTGTTGTTTTGTTAGTAGTAGTTTCTATTATTATATGCATTGTTGCCATGGTACTTTCAAACATTATCAAAAAGACTTTCTCACTAGCTTCTTGCTCGTTGAAGACAGTGACGACCTTGCATTCGCTCCACAGCTATAAAACATTTCTTACTTTTAAAGCAATGGCGTTTTTGATAACCTGACAGTTGATGTTAACTGAAACTGTCAGCCAATGCACATCTCTGTACCGACATATGGAGCAGAAGGAGCAAACTCAACTTGTTTAATTTTTAGTATGGCATAAAATTGTAGCGCAGTGCAGCCGCGCAAATCATTCTCCCAAGTTGGAAGTTGGCTTGTCAACGACAAGAAATGGATCGTATAACCTTTTGAAATCATGTAAGAAAGAGGACTGGTAAGAGAGACAAACTACAAGTTTGATAAAATTGACGAACATTGATTTATCTTTCAGTAGTCTCATTGACGACGTGTATTTACTTCAAGAAGCAGATATCCAGATATCACTTGTCAGCCAAATCTTAATTAAAACGACAACAACTTACTTCATTTCGTATGAAAACTTTTGCCTAAACCACATTATTACATATATGCAAACTGCAATGTGCAATGCATCATTGAACTTTTTTATGTCACAAATTTCATTGATAATTATAACCACGCAGAAACAAAGAGATTATATAAAGGCTCCTTGCCATTGTATCTTTCAGCATTCTTCATATAAAATACTTGCCCAGCCTTTTTCATGTAGTTAATCGTCAATTGTCATTAGAATTAAAACTTGATTGCTTCCACTATTATCACTACTGCTCATTCCTGTACTTTTCCCACTGTTTTTCTACCATGAAAAATTTCAGCAAAAAAAATTGTCGTGTTCTCATCACTGGCATTTCAGACAAATATGTAATATTGTTAGCAATAGATTTTTTTCAACTTTGACCAGATTATTTTTGTCAAATTCAATATTTACATTTGCATAGTATGTAGATATACATACATACATGCAATATAAATTAATAAGCAATGTTCCGGCTCTTTTTAAGTTAAATACTTTGTTTTGCCTTTAAAGCATTTATTTTCTCATGAACAAAAAGACATAATATGCATACAAAAACTGTTATACATGTAAGCGCTGTGTGCCAAAAGTTGGTTTGATCGTTAAGGACTTCAGTACACAAGTACCTACATGACAATATCAAGGAGATAAACCATCCATCAAAATACGGCAAAATATCCTACGCCTGTTCTACATTCATGATGATGATGAGAATATATATAAAGATTGTAGTTATCAAGCACACACACACTATCGTAGTTCAAGTAGTTACTTGCTGAAAGCTCAAAGCCCAATATTAAATATTGTATTAGTTTAAAAATTGTGTACGAATTGTAGAGAGACAAAGAAGAGTCTCCCGTCTCCCATCGTCATATCACATAACATTGATTAGAAAAACGACAAATTCTTCTTTTATGTATGTTTTACATGCATACTTGCTTTACTTTTTTGTGTTCATTTTACTTTGGCATATAGCTAATCTAAACCTATCATTTCTACAACAAACTTCACATAATGATAAGTAACTTCAGCTAAATGTCTTCCCTCTCTCTGCCTTTTAGGCTGCTACGTATCATTCCATTCAAATTTTTCATCTTGGCTCTCTCCTTCTTGGTT
>JAHZMZ010004899.1:0-12584 GCA_027743805.1 Lepidocyrtoides sp. E14
GATATACATACGGGATAGTTTTACTAATGTGTACCTGAAGTGGCGTGGACTGCGCTGACATTGACGTGAAGCCAACAATATCAGAAAAGTAAATTGAGACACAATCATAATTCTGAGCAGGCACACGAAGACCTTCCTTCAGCTCCTCCGCTACCGATGCTGGAATTAATTCGTAGAGCAAACTGTCTGCTCGATGTTGTTTGTCACATTGGGGAGTATTTAGATATATAAGATGACGAATGCATGGAAATATAAAGCCAAAAAACATGCCGGATGAGAAAATGTGCGTGAGTTTTTGCAGCTTATAAGAATACGGTTCAAAAAGTGTAAGGTGTAAATCGGAAAATTTCATGCTTCAATTGATGTAAAAAGGAAAGCTATGCAAATATAAATCGAGAGAATAAGTTTAGGCAAAAAACATACGAAGTGATTTTTGTAAAATAGGACGTATTGTACATAATATGTATGTGATACCATTAGTGGCAGTGTTGTCACTTGAATTGGCTGACATTTTGTTAAGTAAATTTATTTGATTAAGTGAATATTTGCTCATTTGTTAAGCAGGCATAATAATAATATAGTACAGTGTTCGTAAATCAGACAATGCTTCACTTGCTTGCTTAGCATAACATCAAAAACTTATTTCGTGCCGTAGATAATAAATATTAGGTATTGAATATTATTATACACAAAGTTTTCAGCTTATGTAGGTGTCTATCTGTATTGTTATTACTCTTCATAGGCCTGCGTGGGAGAAAAGCTGACACGTCAAGGTATTATAAAAACTTCTTACCCGTTTTCCGTTTTTCTTCACTTAACTGCTTCGTTCTCTCATCCACGAGAATTTCCAGGTTGTTTGCGTACTTTTCCATCAGACCGATCATTATGTCAAAAATATTGGATCTCCTACGAGTAATAAGACAAAATGCAGAAATTGTGAGTGAAATTGTCATATTCACAGCAGCTCTCACTTTATGATGCACTAGTGGCACGTCACATTACAGAAAATAAATATGGGTATGTATACGAGATGGAACTTGTACGGATTTTATGTGAAAAATTGTGGGTGTTAATCCAAATACTACAAACGAGGAGAGCGGAAGGGACAAAAAGGACCGTGGTAAAGTGAAAGTTTTTTCTGACATGCATGACAATGTTGCATGCTGTGAGAGTGACATACAATGAATGCAAAAAAAAATATTTTTTTGAGGTACTGGCATGGCGGCTTATGTTGCTCGTTCCGCTTAACTTACATTCCTTTGTGAAGGGGTCTTAATCGCAAGCGTACAGCCTTAATATCAGGTCTTGTCTCAGGCTCAAAGCTCAAGCAGTCTTTGAGACATTCCCTGATTTGATCAAAATTGTTGATCCCATTGGAATTATTTGTTGGTGCAACCCCACCAAAACTCTTACTACTATTTAATTGCTGCTTCTCATCTAAAGGAAATTCAAATGACTGGAGCGTGGCAGCCCAGAAAAGCTCATCCGGATCTACATCCACAGTAACAGCAGTAATTTTTGACGATGCCTGAAACGGGATAGAAATCCCGTGACAAATCCTCTCCCGAATTTGTTTTTCTTCCTTGATGCCGAGATAGCTTGAAAGAGACTCTCGTCGAATCAGCTCCCATAGGATGATACCCAAAGAGTAAATATCACCTCTACGAAGGCCTTCCACACAGCTTTTCTGGATCTGCGCCTGGTGAAAAAATAATCCATAAGTAAAATATGTGAGACTCATCATTACCGCAGAGTTTTAGAACTTTCATTGTGAAAGTGACCATGATGGTTTTATTAGTTTCACTGCTTGTCTTGTTGGGCGATCTATCATATGCATGTACATTATATCATACCATACCATCATACCAAATGCATAGATTGGAATCACAGCATGTTCAACAGTTTTTCAACCATGTACCAAATTATCATGCCAGTCTAAAAAATGTATCTACATGTATGAATTCATGCTCTATTCAAGAAATCAAAAGAAAGTAAGCATTTTGTTTTCTCTGATGTTTTACTGTCGATTTTGTCATTTTTATCACATGAATTTTGTAGTGCGCTTTAATTTAGTTGCTGCTCGGTCTTCTCAAATACAGAGCTTCAAATTGTTTCATTCTTTCTTTAACCGATTCCCCTTCCAGTTCGTGTCTCAACTTCAAAATATCAAATTTGGATACTTTTAGAGTCCACGACTCAAAATTGCTACTGTTGTCATTACTGGACCCTTGTGCATTGGAATAAAAGCTACTGCTATTATTGTCTTTGGTTGTTAAAAGGGATCTTCTCGAGTAACTAGACATTTGGTCAAAAGGTCTTAAAACTGTAGTCTGTGTCCTATTTTCCATAGAAGGACGAGAATAATTAGCATTCTGTTGGATACTACGCTTCTTCTTCCCAAAAAACTGAGGATATGTTCCTGTAGAGCTTTCTGTGGCAATTGAGAATTGTCTCCTTCCCGCAAGGCCAATGGTCCTGACAGAACTATTTGCTTGAGATGTCGTATAAGCCGGTTGTGGTAGTGGTGGTACTGGCGGTAAAGCAAAAGTAGTATGGAGATTGTGCGATGCGTTGTCCTCATCAGTGCTGGCCATTCCTCCAAATCTTTTGTTTTGAGTGGATGCCTTGGATCCTGCAACTCGATGTTGCTGTTCAGTAGTGGTGCTGACGTTGCTATTAAGTGCCGTAGCGGCTACTGCGAGCGGTACATTTGTCAGAACTGCTGGTAAGGGATATAGCCTTTTCTTTAGATAAACTGGAGTAGGTGCAGCATGTTTCGGTAGTTCCGGCACGTCAATAATGTCCGAAGGTGGCTCAAGGAAAACTGAACGACTTCGCTCACCATCCGTTGAGATAGGATACGTGCTTTCGTAGGACTAGGAAAGAGAAAATGGTACATAGGTACTTATACAACATGAGCATTGCTTCTACATATGAGGAAGTGAAAGGGAAAATTACAGGATATGATCTTTAGTCGTTTAAGTTATTAACAGACGGGAAGAGACGTGAAATGTCAAAATGACAAGGGAGTATTTTTAAGAGAAAATGACATTATCTATCTGGTACGCGAAGTGTTCCTTGTTTTTCTTTACGAAAAATTTTAGCCTTACTTGTTTTCTAGCTTTCTGGTGCTGTAAGCACGAAGAAAGCAAATTACCTTGCGTAATTTGGCCGGAATTTTATTTGCCATTTTCCTGTTGTACGCAGTCACCACTCGTGCTGTTTCTGCGAGATGGTTCTGCTTCTGCCAGTTTGGTGAGTGCATTCCAGGTATTTTCCATGAGTTCATGGACAACGTAACTTTGCACTGTTGGGGGTGATAGTAAGTCGACGTTGTAATGAATGACAAGTTTATGATGGGTATAAAAATTGAATTCCAGTAAAGATAGATATGAAAGCAACGGAGGAAAGAGACAGGAGGAAAGTTATTAGTATTAAACGAGCCAGAAAAGGAGAGCGATATCTGAACAGTATTATTGCATGACATGTAGACACCGTGACACGGAACATTGCCTTGTAAGAAAGCGACAAAATAATGTCCCTTTGTTCTACCGTATCTTTTATCTCTGTCTCTTTGCTTTCTCTTACATTTTTATCACGACGCAGTACAGCATTACAAGCCTGTTGCGTTTTAGCTCGACAAGCTGGACAACAAACGCGTTGCAATGACCTTGGAGGGCAGATCCAACAAGTCTCTTTGAAATCCACCTTAGATTTACCGGAACCGGTAAAGCTGTCCACGTTGATATATTTATGCTGATGATGGTGACCGGAACTTACAGCAGAAGATGGCTTGTTTGAGGACGTTGCACTATACGGCGGAGAATAGGAGTATGCCGACGTAGACTTGGTAGAAGAGTTGTACTGATTTGGATAATATATAGAATCATCAGATAAGTCAGGGATTGGAAATTTGTCACTAGGTGCACCTTCAACTGCATTTGATATGCTAGTTTTACTGGGTAGCTTAAATGCAGAACGACGAGAACGAGACTTTGGCTTTCTCTTTGAGACTGGAAGCTGAGTGGCAACAATTTTTTCCAGCTCCCTTTTGCCACCCTCAAATTCACTGAAAAATATGTCCTCATCGTTAAGAGTATCGAACAGGCTGTCTCGTTTCAAAAGTCTAACGAGAGGATTGATAAGTCGCTGTAATGCAACTGGGCGTCTTTTGGACAACCCATAAACTTGTTTACCCTGCGGTGGAATGAATAATTTTAGTTTTTGACGAAAAAATGTCAAAGGTACAGTTATATGAAATATGCCTTATTTTGAAATAAAAAAGTGCTAACCACAGCAGAAATCTCTTCAATATTACTAATCAGCCCCTTCACAAATGTGTCAAATTCTTGTCGGTGATACGACTTTGATCTCATGGAGTTGGACGCTTTCTTCAAGCTTTTTTTTGACTCAACAATTCTCCTTTTACTACTTGACACAGATCCTACATCATCCGTATCCCTTGCTTCGACCGATGATAATGTATCGTCCATTGTATTCGTTGAGCTTGGGATGTTTGTAGTGACCATCTTTTTCACACTGATACTATTCCTAGCTGAAGCATTGTTCCCGTTGACGCTAACATTTTGATGGACCAGAGCCAACCACCCAGCACCATCCCCACGACTTGAACTTCTCTTCCTTTCCTGATTAGAACTTTCTCGTCTTTTCATCTCTTTCTCACGTAGCTCATCTTTGTGTTCAAAGTACTTGGCAAATCCAATGTTGTTACTTTTGTACAATGAGGTTATTCCAGCCAGACCCATGATTTTCTGATCTAATCTGTATTTTGCTTCTTCCTCGGCAGCAATCGCAGCAGCCACTTGCTTTCTTAATTCTTCAGTAACGTTGTCACCCTCAGTATTGGTGGTATCAATGTCATGCTCCTTGTTGTCATTATTGTTTGCGGTATCTTCCTGTAAAGCATTTGATGGTTGTTGTTGTGAATGCCCATGTTCAAAAGTAGCGTCATGATGGTCTTCTTGTTTATTCGAGCGATCATGTTGAAGAAGATCCATTTCGTTATGTTCTGCCGATGTCGGTAAAAAGTTTTTATTATGGGATTTCTTTTTCGTTCCCTTTTTCTTTTCTTCGTCTTCCTGAGCTTTTTTCAGTTGCTCAAGAACAGCTGCCAAAAGTAGTAAAACTTTGGTTATCAAACGCATATTAAAGCGGACATCTTTTTTGGATTTGAGAATTTTATGAGCATTTTTTTTCGTGTAAAAACACAGAGTTTCTTTTTTTGAATAAAAAAACTGTTCATGATGAAATGTAGTACAAAAACTTGAAGAACGAATTGCTACATACTAACCAACGTTCCAATCTTCAACTGTCATGTATCCTTTTGAAGTAGGAATGAAATCAGTAGTTGCAAAAATGTTTTGTTTACTGGCAGATTCCGGAATGAAAGAAGCTGCATCTTGATCCGATCGAACGTCTCTTTTTTTACTGTGCTCATGGACATGTTCATCATTGTTCATTTCAGGGTGGGGATTCTCTTTCACTTCATTGATGGTTTTGCTTGGCTTTTGTTGCGGTAGTGGTGGTGGTGGGGGAACACCACCAAATACGGGTAACTTATTGCCACTTTTTACCTTTTTCACAATACGGTGGGCCAAATCTGGTTCATAGGACTTTTCGTTTTCATCTTCCTCTTTGCCAGTACTAGCTAGACTTGCAAAATTAGAAGTGGCTGGAGACGCCGCTTCATTAATGTTATCCTCATCTTTTCTAGTACTGGTGCATGAACTTTTGTTCCCAAAAGAACTAGCAGGGGATGATCCAGTCAACTGGAAAAATTCTGATGTGTGATCAACAGGTACGACAAACAGTTTCATTTCTGCTTCCGTTTTCAAAGTGTCGAAAAATTCTTGAATCAGATTTCTTCTATACTGCATCAAGTAGTCAAGTGGTCCTTGAAATTCTTTGAAAAAGGGAAATTTTCTGTGACTCTTTGCCAATTGATCGGCAAACGATTGGAAAAGTTGTTCATTTGTCATAAGAGCTGCCGTGTTTCGGAGCTCGCAAAGGAGTTGAACAATTTCTGGACTTGATAGAATCTCGGCAAGGGTAGGAGTATCGCTTACAACGTTTAACTGGAATGAGATTTCATAAAGTTTTGTGGCGTTTTTTTTGTGAGAAAAAATTTTCAAGTAAGGGTGGAAAGCAAATTGCATAAAAATTGAAAACAGGAAACAATATAAGAAAAAGTTTTTTTTACAGCGGGATTTGGTCGCAGGCCTTGTTTTCCGTCCATGTCAGAAAGGATTTTTCTTGATTTGGATTCATGAAGCGAGAAAAAGTACCTAGGCTTTCCATCTCTCCGGAAGCAGAAACCGGGTTGATTATGTAGAAAAATGGCGTCTTCCCGGGTCTTTTTTTGTTATTGTTGAGTTATGTCATTGCGACAATCATATACAGCACGTAGAAAACGGTTCCCATTTCCATATGGAAAAAAAGTTTTCAGCGACAATAAAATATTCCGCCATATTGTGAATAGGAAAGAAAAGGGTATGAAAGGAAAACGAAAAAAAAAGTTTAACAGATGAAATGAAAGTGTGATATACAAAGGATGCCATTCATTTTCCAATACAACCACTTGATTTGCAAAAGTTGGGAAAACTTGAAAAAAAGTATTCCATTTTTTACACTATGTGAAATGCCATATTATTTGTTTTCAAAAGAACCTACACAATCTGGATAAGGATTTTCTCCAATTAACAGCATGACACCCCGCTGTGTAGAATCAAATTTACGCATATTTCGTACATGCTGCCGCTTACTCTCTTCCAACTTTTTGTTGATCATGTTGAGCTCGCGATTACATCGCACTTGCTTTTCTCGAAGCTCAATATTGATTCGGGAACAGTGGCCAAAGCCAGGTTTTCCTTTGTCACGTGCTCCACTCATATAAAACGACATGATTATCCAAAATGTGTATGAAAGAAAACTAACTTGGGAGAAATTTGGAAAACGGGATGTGCATACTATGCCGTTTCTTGTCTTCACTAATGTATTATTGCACGAAATAAATTTTGCAAAAAAATTACCAAAAAATCAAGTAGTGGGAAAGGGAATTCACGTCTCTAAAGCCAGATCATGAGACGGAAAAACTAGTGTGTATATAACTTTTCGTATTCAAATGAATGAAATCTTCATCTTGAGTGAAAGAATTTCACTGCAAGTAGCTTTTTGCAAATTAGAAATAAAAAAATAAGATATATAAGATAAAACGGTAATTTGGGTAATTTATATAAGTCATACAAGTCCAATATTCTCCTGCATAAGATTGAAGCTACGCCATATAGCCGTGTATTATTACATGCATGGGAGCGGAAGAAAATGGATAATCAGGGTGTTGGCTTGGTACTGAGAAATGGTATTATCGACGTCGCAAAACGGATGGCAGAAATCTGGTCAGATAGCTTCGTTTTCGCTATTCCTTAGTATTTGGTCACTTTCACTGCTTAGAGCATTTTAATTTTAAACTTATATCTTCTATACTCAGCTATGCCAGGTTTCTGTGTGTAAAAAGTGTTATCAATAATGTTCACCTTCTACTTTTAACTTTGTTCCATTTTGTCAAAATATTCATTGTAAAATTTAACGTTTAAAAACGCAACCAAAAATATGGAACTACGTGTAAAAAGCTTTTGAAAGGTTAACAGAGTTAAAGTTAACCGGTGCAGTGAAACAAAGAGAGTTATATTTTAGTTCAGCAAGGTAGACATTTCGTCTTCAGCCTTAGCCATAAATGAACCGTATCATTTTTATTATTTTAGACATTAGATGCGTTTTAGACAACTTCTGTCCATTTTTCGCATATTTACATAATTCTCCGATATAAAATCATGTACGACGAGCAGAATCAACTCCGAGAAGTCATGTATGCTCAGTTCTATAGAATACATCCCATTAAACACCTTAAAAAGCCAAGTTTATTATGTGCAGTGATCCATTTGTAAAAGACATAATATTGCGGTAATATGAAATATATCATTTTTCAAATCTGCAGTGATAATATTAGAGTGAAAAAGGCTGCTAAGATTACATTTTTAGATCTGCTGTATTGACGTCGTCGGACAATGCAGTGAGTAAAGATATCCAGTACCTCGAATTCTCTTTATAAAAGTGGAAAATGGTAAAAGTAAAACATTAACGTACTCTCAGCATGAGCTCTTTTTTGACAGATAAAATGGCATTACTACACCCACACGTTGCTCAATCAGGTATACAAAGGATTTTAAATGTCTACACAAAAGGATATCCGGCTAGACATCCTTTTTTACGGTTAGTCTTAAGTGCGGGAAAATGGCTTTGGAACATAGATAGTAGCAATACCTAATCGAGTTACATACTTGGATAGTTACGTCTACGCCTTACGCTAGTAAAGACGTAGGATTATGTTTTACATTGTTTCCAAAAATGCGGCTATATTTGGAACTTTGTCAGCAAAATGAATAAAAACCGCACTACAATATACACCCCTGTCCTTCCCAATCAAATTTAGTTGTGAAATTTCTCTCTTTGCTGCGCCGTCTATTTGAACAATTTTTGCATTGCTTTAATATCAATGTAAACCCTGAGGTAGGTGATGAAACAAAACGAATGAATGAATAACAAAATTTTCTAGGTAAGTCAGGATCAAGCCTTGAAAATACAAGGCAATTTTATGCTACAGACAGAACAAAATAAGGTAATAAATGCATGGACAAAAAGGATATACATAGGTGCTTAAGGAAAACTGTAAATACAAGTAGAAATCCCACACGGAATATTTGCTTTGATACATGAATGAAATCATACATAAAATGAGCACTAAAGTCAACAAATATAGAATAGGTTTCGTTTGTTGATTTTTCTTACAAATTCTTGCAGAGGTTGTTAATTGTGATGCTCACATGAAGAACGGTCGGAATTTGGCAAATAATAAAAACGTATTACGTTTCTCTTATGAATATGATGTACACGGTACGATAGGTACAAATAGCGCTTTCACTGATGAAATTTGCATGAAAACTACTTAATGCCGATGGCTATGAAATTGATGCTTAATTAGCAGCAGCAACATATTTTGACATATTGGACTGCAACGAGGCATTGATTAGCAGTATCATTGGTACATTAATGTAAAGTCTTCCATAATTTATTATCTAGTATCTAGTGTAGTAGTAAATAGCAATGAATAATTTCTATAATATGAGTTTATTTGTCTTCAAATAGTTAGTCAGACCTTGACAAGTAAAGGATACTCCGGCGAGAGGTATGGGCTGGTAACTTGAGTTAGCACATGTCCATGAAAGCTAGAACCAAACGACTGGGATCGCCCTCCACCACCACCAGAAAAGTTATGATGGGTATTGTTTTGATGGAATGTTACTACCCCGCCGCCACCAGAAACAGCTGCAGAAGGAATAGATCCTGTATTTTCTCCTACTCCATTATTACCTGGAGTAGAACCTCTGTTAGCGGATGTGGTGATGCCACCCGCGGTGGTTGCCAGATTACACGTGGGTGGCACAATCAAATCTGTTGTTCTTCGTAACTTGTACTCATACGGTTAACGGAACTGTGAGGAGTCGTGAAGATAAGATAAACCCTATAAGATACAGACATAAAATCGGTAGATCATTTCAAAGTTTATTTCTTCCTTCACAAAATTAAAAAAGTAAAGGATCTCTTGACAAAAACGTAAGAAGCGTAATGAAAGATGCTCCATGCAAGAAATGCATAGTTTGCTATTTTTTAGCATTATGGTTTTTTGCAACAAAACTTCACGCAGAGATCAGATATATTTCTGTCTACGGGTGGGAACATATCAATTTCTCGTTCAAAAGAATTTTTTTTAAATTTCATCAATTTTGTGCAGTGCAGCTTCTATAAAAACTGAAATTGTTGGTTCTCGTAGACCAAGCTATAGACAGGATAACTCTGTGATACATAATATTTGGCCGGAAGTTCATGTATAAAGAAATTTTGCTGTCAGCAGGGTCGCATGCCAGTGTCACAACTCCCTCATTCGTTGTGAATGTGAATCAACTATACTTGTTTGTAACATGTCCAATCATCAAAAGTATACCTAAGCCTAAAGACAGATGCACATTGTATGAGACAGGTAAACACAGCAGCAGAGTAATGCTGTTTGGAGTTATATTAATGGCTGTAATTTCTATACTAACTTTGATTCAAACTTTTTTAGAATGTAAGAAAGCGAAAGAGATGTACAGTGAACTAGCACAAAACGTACCTATCTATCTATGTGTACCTATAGGTAATATACTTTTTGTTTTTTATATTACATGTGATGGCAATGACTGATGATGACAAATTGAGGCATTATTTCCCCGATGTATAGGATGGTCTAGTTTTCTTTGTCAGCACTTTTTAAAATATTTTATGCTTATAAACACAAATTCAAGGATTTAAACTTTGTGAATTCTAAAAGGTCTCATATAACTTTGAATTAAATGACTCGAGATAAACCCAGAGTTATTTCTCCATGTTTCCAGTTGAACAAAAGAAGCGAATATAATGGCTTATAAGTAGTTTAGAACGGATAATGATGTGGAACACTACGAAGATGACTGCAAAAACTAACAGTTCAGCCAAAGAGCAACCACCTTAATCTTGAAATTACTTGCCATTCTCCTGTATCAATAAAACATGAGTTCACTTATGCATGGATGGATGGAAAGAGAATTACATACGATAAATATGATCCTACATAAAATTGTTGTAAGAATATTGGTGTTCAGCAAACGGGAAGAACCTTTCTTCACTTTTTTTATCTGGTTCAAACACCAATAATCATACTATCATACGACACAGTACAGCCAGAGTGGCCGGGTTCGGGTTTCATTCTTTTCTCTTCTTCACTCTGATTCTCGTCAAGTGCAAGTTAAAGAGAGTTGAACAATGTACATAATATGACCTAAATCCCGGGTCATACCATTTCTGATAAATGGAAGTATTCGTTTTTTGTCTGAATAAGCTTAGCTACTACGCATTTGCTTTTTATCTAGCTTTATAGCAAGTCGTAGTAATATTGTACATTAACTTATGTCGTGGCTATACATATATGTACGATACACAATGCAACTTAGTACCATTTAAAGTATTTTGCCCTATAAATTATGATGCGATACAGAAATTTTGACTAGTCTATAATAGTTGTGGCGAGATGCTTGCCTTCTGCTGTTTATACTTTATACCATGTAAAACCTTAATAAGCCAACATGTACCTTTTTCGCCGAAAAAGAACTTTCTCCTTGTCTTGATTCATCTATTTTTATGTGCGAGTAGCTTATTATGTACTAATATTTTATTTCATCATTTACAAAAGTATAATTTTACTTTATGTGAGATGTTTTATGAGAGAAGTAGTACCACAAGATTGAATAAATGTGTAGCAACCTGAAGGGCTTCTTTCTTTTTGTTGTTGTTATTGTGCCTGTGCCACCGCTTTTCATTATCCTTTAACACACTTTCACATGATTTCAGCCTGTTTGTCCATCTGTCTTCCTGCACAAAAAAGTTTACTTCTACATATTACGAGATATCAACGAGTACCGACCAGAATAATTTTCGTTTGTACCTACAGTATTATGTAAATCTTTTACGAAAAATAAAAGTAGCAAACCTTTCAAAAACTTTCTAGTTTGATCCATAAATGTACAATGCTCCCTGATGCTGAGCAAATGCTGTTAAAACATGCCATAGATTTAGTCAATTTATTTTTTTCCAGGCAATTTGTATTGCTATTCTTTAGAAAGAATGTAAGTTAAAACGTTTTAGCAAAATAAATATTCATTAACTTTTTTGAAACTGATGTGAACAGTTAGCTTTATTTGGTAGTAAAAAGCAGTTGTTACTTTCAATTGCTCTGCCATTCTTTTTTTTAGTGTAGCATAATAAACGTATTTTACGTTCGTGCTTACTGTAGTTCTGTCAAAGAGTTTCTGAAATATAGCTGACACGTAGACCTGAGTTTTGTAGCATCTTTCGATTAGTAGTGAAGCGAGCAGAAGTTGTATCAGTATGCCCTGCTGAATGTACAATGTACATATTATGTATTTTTAGTAGCTTCACCGCGCCGTATCGGTGCGTCTCCTAAAACTCCATCTTCTACACACTAATCTCGTTTCTAATATCAGTATGTGCTATAGTACTAGTAGAGTTCAAATGCATAATTTGATTAATTTTGTAGCGTTAAGGGCTTAAGATATGTTAAAATTAGTGATTGTAAGTATTGATTTTGCAAAAAAATATAGTCTTCCATTGGAATCCGGCTAGTATTAAAACTAGCACTTGCACTTCCAGCTTGCAGTAAATACTAATGCGAATACGATGTACATCAGTGGAACTCAGCTAGCTAGTAGCATAGTTTAAAGCTGCTGCTTTTTGTTTATTATAATAAAATGCTAGATTATGTTTTTGATTATAGTTTTCATAGACTTTTGATCTTGGTCTAAATTAGGTATGTACTACGCTCCGTTATTTCTTACTCCCATATATGCAAGCGGCACTGTCTCATGAAATTTATTAAAACTTTAGCTTCTTATAGCAAAGATGAATGAACGAAGGGA
>JAHZMZ010004900.1:0-14375 GCA_027743805.1 Lepidocyrtoides sp. E14
CAAAAGGCGAAAGGGAGATCTTTATTAGAAGCTCTTCGTCACCACCACCATCAGCAGTAGATAAAGAGGTAGAATGATGCATGATACAATTTATATAGAGCTATCTCAACTTTGAAGCAGGTACGGTACAATAATAATCATTATTGTCGTACAAAATTTTGGTATTGTATCGTGATTTTTTTTTCTGCTTACTTTACCACCGTGAGTAGTGGTAGTAGTAATAGCAGTAGTGGTAGTTATCAGTAGACAGAATAAGACGAGACCAATAGTTGATTACTCAAGATGTCTATTACTATAAAAAGGCATGGCGTTTAAATGAATACTGTAAAAATCAAAGCAAAAATGAGAAACATTCTTATTCCCATTTGACTTCTTTCTTATATAAAGAAGAGCCTTGCTTGCTTGTTGCTGCTCGTTGTCGTCATGAACTGAGCAAAAAAAAAAAACATTTAAGCGCATTCCTTTCTGATTTGACGGATCAGGACGAGGATGTGAGAATGCTCCTTGAGAAAAGGTGACTAAGCAAGTGTTACATAATATAAAAGCGCTTTGACGCGATGTACACAAGACGATGATGAGAGACTACAATGATCATGATGAAGATGAAGAAGATGGTTGCAATTTGGTTTTGGTTTCTGTTGCTTCTGGGATGTTGAGGATGATTTTTTAAGGAGGAGAAGAGGTGGACGATTTGATGCTATTCAGTATGTATTTATGATTATATTATATATTCATGTGCATGAAAAAAAAATGTAAATGGACGGATGGGTGATAAGCAATAATGGTAGTGTCATGTGCCATATAGAATGATTTAGCAGTGCTTTATTACACTGCTTGAATGAGCTTAAAGAGAAATAATAAAAACAGAAAACCTAATATGTCAGTAATAAGTGTGTGCATACGAATGGATAGAAAATCTATTCAGTGAGCCATCAACAACGCAAATCAAGCGAGCAGGGAGGAGGACCACATCGTCTCTCTCTTTGTGTGTGTGAGTCTCTCTCTCTCTCTTAAATTGTTGCAATAATACGGGGGAAAAAGTTTCATAAAACCTATATATTATGTATTATATAATTTATGTACATAAGAAAAAATGAAAAAGCAATGAAATGAGAGATGTGATTCACCAAATAGATACTTACTTTTTTATAGTTCCGTCCGTAGGAGAGCCGACCAGAGAGTAGTAGAGGGAGAAGGACAAAATAATAATAATATTATTATTATTACCTATTATCATGATGATGATCATGACGACGATATGACTGTGGTGATGATGATGATGATGATGACGAGGAGGAGACATTATTAACGTAAACGTACTGATGATGATGGTGGAGCAGATAGCTACTCTGACTCTGACTAGTATTGGTGTTGTTGGGGAGAATGAGATTCGAAACAGGCATGTGAATGAAAATGAAAGACGGGCATAGTTTTACTGGCAAATTGTGTTCTATACATACATAAATGTTAAAAGTAAAGCCGAGTGTGTGGTGTCATACAATCCGGCTTACAAGTAAGGGAATGGCGTTATAAAAGTTAGTTATAGTTATGCATGTGTTGTTTGCCAGTGTGGTAACTTTTGTACAAATAATATAGAAAAAAGAAGCTAAAGGTGACTTTATGCATGTTGCAATTTAGTTTGTCTGTTGTTGTAAAATGTCTCTGGTAAAGAGAGGAGAGGAGCGTATTATTTAGCGTGTGCGTTGTTTGTGTGGTGACGTGATGATGATGATGATGTAGAAGACTGAAGGAGAATTCTCATCCTCATCTGTGGCAGCAACTAAAACTTAAGCATCATCATCATCAGCAAGCGCAGCGTCCAAGCAAATAAGGCAGAAGGAGAGGAGAACGTAAAAAATGCATGAACTTTGATGAGTTAACTCATAGTCTCGTTGGTTAGTTTGCAGAAGGAAAGGGTTGACGAGGGTTGTTTTTGCTTTGGGGTCGAAAATGGCAGTGCTGCTAGAGTTTGTACGAAACAGCATCTGGCATGCTTTTTCAACTTTGACCGAAGACGAAGGCCTCAGTGCACCTAAATCTAAGCTTAAAGTAATTCCCTGTTTTTGATTTTACATTTTTCGTCATTTTTACAGTGGTAATTTGTTTGCTGGTTTGCTGAAAGCGTTGCGCAAGTAAAAAAATAAATTCACCAAGTTTCCACTGCACACTCCCATTTCGTGGCTAATATAATGTGCATGCCACCAATCCACCGACTACTGCTACTACCACTTTTGTCTCACATTGCTTGTTGCATCATCACATCATCCTTCGTGTGTGATTTAATTTGAACCTACTCGGTTCTCTAGGTATTTCCAATTATCCTTCCGACCCATTCCCGACACAGTGTGGTCAGTGGTGATTGTGGTGAAGCATGCAAAAGCAAATTTTTGTGATCAGGATTGGATAGTTTCTTTGCAAAATGTAGGTAGCTAGTGACGGACAAACTATTTCAGTCAGTTTTCTGTATTATGGCAATTAAAAGATCATAAATGCATGCGATATCGTAAGTTTTTTTTGCATGCATGATAAAAAACTGATATTGTTTTCTTTTCCCATGAAGCGTCAAAAGCTTTTAATGAAGAAGGAATAGTGTCAGTGTGTGGTGGCGGTGGTATGGTGGTTGCTGTGTGTCTGTTTGGTTGTTGTGATCGTGAATCCTACACGAATGTAAATACATTGTAAAATTTACTTCATGATGATGATAACATGATTATGAAAGCATCATCATCATCATCGTCGCCTGGTGGTGGTTATGCTACGCAAAGATTGCATTCTAAAGCTAGTCAAACAAGTTCCCTTCTTCGAAACCAAATAAAGATTCGTTGGATCTTTAAATCATTTATGCACATACTTTACTCATTTTTTTATCGTCGTGTGTGCTTGTTGCCTGCATGCATGCAAATAAAAAATATATTATGTGCATATATGCAATATTATGCAAAGTAAATATACTTCACAAGCAGCATCTCGCACATCACATCGTGTTGGTCTATGTATGTTTTTTTAAAAATTTGCAGTGCAACTCAAAAATTTAAATGTGCGGCGGACACAAAAACAAAGCATAAACTTCTCATGAAATTTTGTTGTCTCAAAAGCAATATGGTTTGACTTTGTTTAAAAACATGCACACGCCCTTTTTAAGTTTATGCAAATGCAAACACTTTTCATAATGTAGCGTCAACTCTATCAGTAATAATGTCATTCGCTTTTATAATTAGCTTTTTTAGTATCCAGTGTCAAATTTGAAGTTTTTACTATGCTCATCAATTCATATGAGGCAAAGGCTACTCTAACGCACTGTCAACTTGATTAATGAAAACAAATTGGTTTGAAATGACATGACAGTACACTTTTTGCTTAAAAATACAAATAAATAGATCACGTTCATAATGACAAAAACATTTGGTAGCGTACTTAGAGGACAGGTAGGGTATTGATTTGTCTTTTCCTGCAGTGTACACTGATTTATTTGTCTGATAATAACAGACTAATTTTCAAATGGTGGAGCGAAAAAAAATCACAAACATAATTTTCAAATCAGTTTTGTTTATAAAATTAACTGTACAAAATTAGCCTGTTTAAGCTTGTAACGTTTGAAAATCACAACGAATTTATAAAATGTTTGCTGTTTAGGTTCTTGTAGCCAGCCTTGGCACAATCATTGACTGTCAAGGGCTAAGTGAAGCATTAGAAGATTTTGGAGGAACCACAACGCTGACATATTCAGAATTTGAGCAATATTTATCAAGGGAAGTGTTTTCCTCCTTGAGTGATTCGTTGGGAAGGAAAGAGCTGTCCAGTTTGGAAAGTCAGATTGATGAAGCTTGTTGGATTATCAGCAAATCCAAACTCCTGTCAGAGTCTGTTAAAAGAAGTCCTAGGGTGGATTCGGAAAATATTTTCAAGCTTTTTCGTATATTCTGCCTCCTCGCAGATTTAGTGCGGGATGCAGACACTGATGTTGCACAGGTAATTCCAATTTCGTTATTAACTTATTCCTCTTAGGATCCTATTTGGTTGGCGTGCAACGTACTTAAATACATGTAATCAACTATTATCGGAATAAACGCAGGTGCTGTTGTGTTCTGAAGAAGCCGATTTAGTGTTCACTAAATTTCTTTCATCCCTGAGTAAAGAATGGGACATGAAAGAAGAATTTGATGTAAGTGTAATGAAAACATTTTTTCTCTTAAATTATTTACGCGAAGCAATGAATTAAAGCCATCCCTAATAATACATAAATGGAATGGTCTCTAGAAAGACAAATAATATGCCCATGACTTTTGGGGCAATGCGAACTGCCTCCATTTCCATCGTATTAATGCTTATATATTTTTTCAGTGTCTTTTCTCAAATGCATTATTCGATTTCCAAACATTTCTTTCTGTCATTGAACTGAAGTTTATGAAAAACTTTGAAAAGGATGAAGTACTTGAGGTTGTCAATGAAATCTATGAGGAGTTTGTAGATGATATCATTAAGAAGGTAACGTTTAAGTATAAAGTCGTTGCTTATGTACTACAGTGATTCACCATACTATTTTGAATTTAGAGGAGAGAGCAATTTGATGAAACAGTAACTTAATATTTGCAGGGTACTTTGTTAAAAAGAGGTGAGTATCTGCCAAAATTTGTGGAAAAGTTGTTTGTTCTAACATCGAATGGACTGACGTATTACACTAATCCAAAGAAACCAAAAACCATCGAATTTGATTCGCAAACACGAGTGGAGGAGGGTCAAGATCAGCCCAACTCAAAGTTTCATCAGTTTTATGTCATTACAACCGACAGAGTCTTACAACTCGCCACGTTGGATAAGAGGTAAGTATGACTTGTTTCAGCGTCTGAACAACATGTGGTTGTGGATTAGTTTTTGTGGATATTAAAAGACAACCATTATGCATTTGTTAAGAAATGCCGATAGAAAAATCGGCCACATCACTTATGTTTTGAAGTATTTTTATAGATATCGATCGCAATGGCTCACTTCTCTTAAACTGGCACTGTCCAGACTTCATTGTCAAGAGTCATACGGTAGACATTTAAGGAACAAACGAAGATTAGAATGGCACAGGATACGCATTAGACGTCAAGTAGAAAGTGACAGAGCAAGAGAAATGCTAAGAGCAGAGAAGCTGGTATGTGTCGCTTTGCCAATAGACTTTATTGATTTTAGGAAATGCATAACTGATGAAATTTTGTATTGAATCAATAATTTTGATAGGCAAGACAAGCTGCTGAAGATGAAGCAAAGGAGCTTGCCAAGCAAAAGGCCATGGAAGAAGAACAAAGACGTCAATTGGATGAAGTCAGACGTCAACTGGAGAAGCTTTTGGCAGAAGAGATACAAGCAAAGAAGGACGAAGAGTTAGTTCGAAGTTTACAAGCTAGAATACTAAACGAAGAGTGGTCAAAGAGAGAAGAATTGGAGCGTCTTCAGGAAGAGCAGAGAAAACTGCTGGACATGGAGCGCAACAAAACCAAGACATATCTTCAAAAGCAATCTGTAATGGAAAGACAGTTGGAAGGTGCGTAAGATTTAACTTTAAAAAAATGAAAAGTATCACTTATTGTGGCTGAACATTTACTTATCTATAATTAATTACAGAGGCGCAATCAAAATTAAATGAATTGGAACAAGCACGTGAAGAAATGGATGCGGAGCTCAGAGCTGCGAGGCACAAGAATGCGGAGAGAAACAGAGAAATTTTGGAAACCCGGTTGAAGTTATTTAGTGCTCCAATAGTGGACGATGAAAAGATTACCCGAGCACGGAGGAGCGTAAGCATGCGCGAAGGAAGAAGCGTTGCCCCTCTTCGTCCTAAAGTTCAGTTACCTCTCATGGAATTGGATCCGTCATAACCTCTGCTCTTTTCTATGCACTGTATCGTTAAAATGCTGCAGTGAGCTGTTAGCCAAAACCACGAATATGCTGCGTTCGATACAATTGTGCTATACATGTAAACTATCTGGATTACTTTTAGAATAAATGCATGTCTAGTAAGGTTTCACGATAAACTAATCATTCACAAAACAATGATTGTGTTAACTAGAAATTGTTCCCTTTAGACTTGTAGTAACATTAATATGTATGTACATAGTCATTTCTGTACACTGAAATTTAAAGTTCATCCTACTAAAGCAACTACTAGAAAATGCTCATGATATTTATAAACATGTCACTATTAAATCTTCCTATTGATCCATTATTTGTATGTAATATCACTCCAACAAATATATCATTATATTAAAAGTTTATTATAGTGTGGTATGATTTACAATTTAAGTTAGTGTTTTAAAGCGTCCCACTTTCACGCGTTTAACTCTTGAAGCCGACATTTGTTTTCAGTTGAAAGAGTATTATTATTATTACCTACCTACTACGTCCCACCCAACAGATTGATAATAATAAATACATGCAATTCATCGTCAGTCATCATCAGCCTGATATTGACAAGTTGTCAATGACAGCAAACAACCTGAACTATGAAATACCAATATTTAATGTGACTATGAAGAATGCGTTGACGCATATATTTTATCTTGTGGTAGTATAAATATGTGTATAGGTGTCCCATTCAAGGTATGTGCCTCTAGTTAGTAATTGTGATTTCGACCAGTAGGAAGAAACCTGTTGTCTCCCATCTCTCGAACGAAAACTCTCGCGCAGTTCAATTGAACTTAAAATATGATTTATGACTTGCTTAATACCAATATCTGTCCGGAGAGCAAGTTAGCAAAATATTTCAGATAAAAAAATTGATGTCGCCGTCATATAAATATCCTTTATGATCATTACTGGCATAAGTAGTAAGTGTAAAAGTATAGTTAGTATTTCGATGAAACATTGTTTTATTTAATATTCATAATTTTAATTATAAGCTTTTCGTTTATTTTATTGATTTTTTCACTGTACTATTGACTCTCTACAATGAAAGACCTAGGTCAATCAGTACAGTAATGGAGAAAATATGTTGACTGATAGCTACAAAATTACCATATTGCCAACTTTCACTGCGTGCTTCCATTCATTTCGGGTGCTAACGATAACTTTAATATAATATTTACCTACCCACACATTCATGCAAATAATGCTAAAAAAACAGAAAATTAAAAATAGCGCATCAAAATGCAATGATATTCATAAATATGCATCATACAATTTTACTATTAACCTGGTAGTCCAATCATCAACTATTAATTTTGTCAATGCGATGTGATGATGATCGAAAGCATTAAAATATTTATCAAATAATCATTTTCAACGTGTAATGAACAAAAATGATTGCTGTTTTATTTTATTTTATTTATCATATTATCTAATTCATCATAATTTTTTATCTATCTGCTGGTACACAGGGATGTGCAAAAGTGCAAATTTTTTCCTGACTTGGCATGCGCAATGTCTACAGACAGGCGCCTTTATATAGTTGCACTTGCATATAGTATAGTGGTGTACACTTCGGTTTACACCGTGGATATGACGAGTAATGGACTTTTAATGAGAGTACATTGATACAACGTGTTTTTAAGAAAAAGTTTTGGTCAATTTTTGTGCGTGCACGCCGTGCTGTACCAGTTGCCAGTCTATGACAGTCGCTGCTTCCACTTTGTTTGCCAGGCTTCGGTTGTCTCAACTTGTCTCTCATTGAATTAGTATAATCGTTCCAGTCAATTGATAAAAAGAAGCAAAAATGCAGAGTCAGTAGCTGAGCAGTGCAATACGAGTCATCGAAAGTAATTAAATTTTAAATTTTATGAAATCCTTTAATTTTTCCTTGGATCCTTACTTACAATTATTGTACTAAAAAAATGGTAAGTGTCAGAGTAAATGACAAATTTAGAAATTCATTAATTATTATCCCATACACTTGCAATTGTAAGTTCCACACGTGATTCTCATGCTTTTCTTTAGAAAGTTATCTCCGTTCTCCCATGTTGTTTGGGTTATTTATTGAATTTTTGCATAGTGTCATCAAACCAATATGATGATTGCATAATTATGATAAAAACTTTGAGCTTATCCTCTGCAAATCCTTAGGCATTCAGTCGTTCAGGTATGTACTGACTATGAGGATAATTTAGATTCTAGATTGCATGTATCAATTTTACACAAACGTGCTTGCGTATCAATTCATACAAAACAGAGATAACTAGAATCCGCAAACTGTGCGAGTGTATCTCTACTCTCAATTTACTAGAAGCAGAACCTTATCATTATGTTTTGGAATTTATATATACATGCTTTTTCGTTATAATAAAGCTTTGTTCTGTTCTTGTATCCCTAAAATTTATCAATTATTTCCTCAAACCTGTCATTATTCCAGCCGAGTCTGACGGCCCGACGGACGGCGGACGGCTAACAAGAAATCCGGATTTCATCAATTGATCTTCTATGGCTGCTAAAAAAGAGTTCCTATCATCTTATCGTCCTCGTGAAATGTAGTTTATACTTTCGAAGGAAAATTAACGAAAACTTTTTAAGCGTAGCTTGAATCAAATTTTTTGCCAAAACATAAAATGAGCTGGCTGGCATCAAACCCGACCCGTCTAGCCTAATTAAATGAGCAGCAAGCAACTTGTGACTTGCGTTGAGTTGTACGACGTGCTTTGGCATGTACGTACCTATACCCAGTGTGAAAATAAAATCTTTACACTGTAGTCAAAGTCATCAAAAAGTGTACAACGTATCTTCTTAAATTTAGCCAGGGATACGTTTTTCACTAACGATACGTAGAACATTGTTGAAAAAGTTAAAAACTTTCTATTCATATTAGGGGAGGGGGTTTGATTGAAGATTCCAAATATTAGGTTTTACTCACTTTATGTATACATGCTTCCAAGCAAGCAAAAGATTGTTTAAACTTAAGAATATGGATTGTCAATGTCTGAGTGATTTGGAGGGATTGGAAGCATTTTTGTGATTTTTGGAAAATTGAAGACCGTCTAGATACAGGTGTAAAATAGTTGAAATTGAAAAAATTTGGTGCAATTCTGTTAGATAATCTTGTTTCTTGTTCAATTTATATCGTAATTCGTAACTTGGTAGCTTGAATATCGTCACGTTACGTTTCAGCGGTGTATAAGCCGTGCGCTGCTACCTTTGTTGCATTTGTACATTACTGTAATGCTATAAATACATAACGAACTCCAGACTATCAAAGTGATCCAGTTTTCTCGTTCACATCATACTTCATGAGTGTATGAATTTTTGTGTTCGTCAAAATAGTGAAATTATTGAAGATTTCAGTTCAGTTCGGCACAAGTGTTTTTTTTGCGAAATGGAAACAAAAGATTTCGTTTCGGATTCAGAAATTTACCCATTTTGTTATAAAAATGGAAGGCTATTTTGCGAAAACGTGGAACTTGAAACTATTTTGGCAGATACCGAAAAACAATGCTCTTATAACATTTCTGGCTACCAACAGACGTGAGCATCTATCATCATCTTGTCAATTTTCATTCTATAATATGCAGTCAATTAGTTTATATACGGCTTTTTTATTGTAGCATAACGTTTAAGGAGCCATTAACACCAGTTTATGTGTACAGTCTCAGCGGAGTATACCGGAACGTAAAAGACTATGTAGATGCAATGCAACTTTCTAACCTGACAGGAAAAATTGGGTGAGGCAATGATTACTGTTGTTTTTAACTCGCATGATTCTTGAATAAATATACGCATTTAATGAATCTTTAAATTTATAGCTACGCTGTCAAAGCCAATCCGAACATTCATCTAATTCAAAAAATGAAACAATTCGGAGTAGATATGCTAATTACTGTTTCCGGGTATGAGATACTAACCGGAATCAAAGCTGGATTTACCCCTGATAACATTATTTTAAACGGAAATGGAAAGCAGCGGTATCACTTTTGTGCACCTAATTCTCCTAATGTTTCTATGTCGATGCTTTAATTTTAAATTGGTATCCTTATGTTTCAATTACTTTTTGGTTTTCAGATGGGAAATAAAATTGGCAATTGAACATGGCGTCATGATGAACGTGGATTCCTTATTTGATGCCCGTAGAATCGTTAAAACTTTAGAAGATATGAAAAGTGACAAAGAAGGTAGGTTGGTTTATAAACATGGTGCTAGTTATTATGGGAAAGGATGAAACATGAACGATAGCATGCACAAAATCTAATGGTAATGCGACCAAATTTTTTTTATGCAGTGAACGTTTTGCTTCGAATTCGTCCAAATAAGCCGAATGATGAACAAGTTCAACTGACTGTTCACGAATATGTTAATACTGCAGAACGGTCTAAATTTGGATTTCCATTTTCCGAGTTGGATGAAATTCTTGATGCTTTAGGCTCCAACGAAAGAATTATAATAAGCGGTATTCATTGTCATTTTGGAAGTGGTATCAATAATCCAAAAATTTATGAATGGCTTGGAAAAACTGTAGCTGATATTAGGGACGAATTGTCAAAGAGAGGCGTGTTAATCAAAGTAATCAATGTTGGAGGAGGAATTGGGATTGACTACTATGAGAAACCATTTGGTTTCAACCAGCGTTTGAACGACGACCCTACAGTGAAAGATTACTCTAGCTTTGAAAATGTAAAGGACGTCCAAAAAGTTCCCAGTATCTCGAGCTTTCTTTCTGCTCTTTCTAGGACAATCCCAAAGAATGTAGATGTTATAATTGAGCCAGGAAGGTCATTGGTAAATAGTGCTTACAATTAGTAAACTTTCAATGTAGAGATAAATTTTCTCGGTACTCGTTTGTAATGTACATTTGGCCATTTGTATATAAAGTTATGATTAATTGTTACAATTTTTGAGATTGGGAAAGCTGGAATATTAGTTTCAAATGTACTGGGCACCAAGTTATCAAATGGTCGAAATATTATGGTCATCGACGGTTCCATGAACGAAGTAATCCGACCCTGCCTATACGGAGCTCATCATCACATTTTTCCAATTAAAATAAAACCTACAAAAAAGGTGACAAAATAGGATGAAACTATGTCTGAAGAAAACATTTGCTTGGGGAATATTTAAATGAAACCATTTACGTTGCAGTGGGACACCTACGATGTAGTTGGTCCAATCTGTGAATCTTCAGATTTTCTTGGGAAAAATATTCCAATGCAAAGTGGAACAAATTTTGTAGCAGTGATGGATGTTGGGGCATACTGTAGCTCAATGGCATCAGTTTACAATCTAAAACCACGAGCAGCAGAGGTAAGCTATTATTTCACTGACACTATTAGGTTACTGACATTGATCTAACGATAATATATTTTTACGCATTTACTGCTACCATGTCACTCAGAGTCGACAACACTTTTATGAATAATTTTTGTACCAACATCGGTTCTTGTAAACTAAACGAAAATTACCTTTCTACATCTACAATACAGTACATATGTTGTAGTGGTTCTCTTACATCTTAGATGATATTCGATAGAATGTTTTTTAACGCAAAAAAATGTGTTTGTCTGGATAGTAGTAGGCACGCTGTGTGTGTGACCTAGGTAGTAAGAAGTACACGTATTCATGTATTATTTAAATTTAGTAATCTACCATCACGTATTCATTATCCAATCCACGAGTTGGACTCGAACAAGTAATTCTTCCAATAATGCTATTAATCTTCCTTTTTCAACATATTGCTTGCCTGTTTGTTAGGTTCCATTTTACCATCTTCCATGGCCAAACTTTTCTAAAACCTTATTTGTTTATCTGTGCAGGGTAGGTTTATTGATCTCATTGATTATTACCATTGTCGTACAAACTGAACATTAAGTATTAAGCACACACCATAACTTGCGATGAGATGAAAAATAGCATCCTTTATTGACAGTAACCTAATGACGACGATCCATTACTAGCTTTTACACCAATAATTCAGTTGTGGTCCACAACTCAGACTAATATAAAATTGATAGTTACTCGTACACGATAAGATGCTTCTATTTGAAATTGACAACAAAAGATTTTTATTTGGCATGACATTGAAAACTAAGGAATTTTGTTTACATTTCTCCAGATTCTGGTAAATGGATGTAGTTGGACTTACATACGAAGCAGGGATACATTTGAAGATATGGTCAACAAATGGCCCCCAACCTAAATTTATATTGTTTAACATTATGTTGTCTACATTCTACTAAATACTTTTACTCCCTTCACCGACACCGTAAAGAAGGATTTACTTTATCACATGTGGAATGTTATGAATTTATTTTATACTGTATACATATTAAGTACATGAATATTTTATCGGTTTTTGGTATTCTCACAGACTATCTGAATTACTACTTTATGCTGCGGTACTTTTAGTACTGATTCGTCTTTTAGACTACGGGCTGACAAGATTGAAATTGAAACATAACTATTGATTAATGGAGCGAATAAAAAAAGGTTGGATGGTTCGATTAGGCGTCCGGTCGGTAATTTTTATGAAGTTCAGGTTTGATGTCGCAGACAAAATCCAAAACTCGTGAAATGACCTTAATGGAAAACATATCATGCACTATTTTACTCTTGACCAACACATGTTGATGAAAACATAAGCCAAAATTCCAGGTTAACAGTGTACAAACCTGTTCTTTATTTTGGGCCACTTGCAACTTCATAGCTTCCAACTTTTGGGCTGTATCTTGATCAATTCTAGCAGCAACATCCTCTCGTGAACCCATGTGCTAAAGAGAAATGAAAGGAGAAACATTTAACTCAGAAAAGTACACATATAAACATTGGCATAAAACGATTCAATTGTTTTCCTGCGCCCGTAACATGTATGACAACTAGCAATTATTAGTTTGAAATTAGCATGATTTCATTAATCTTATAACTATAATTAATATTCTTGGACAATACCTTCGCTTCAAAGTCCTTAAATGCCTTTTCTCTTTCCTGTCGGTATTTTTCAATTTCAGCTTGTGCTTCTTCTTTTGCTTGCTTCAAGCGACGGGCTTTGCCTGTGAAGTAGTTAATACAATCATTTAAAACGTTAACACCTTTTACTGCAGTCTATAACTAATGCATTTAATTTTCACAGCAAACCACTTATTGAAGAAAAACGGAACGCCTTAAAATTGCAACCAATAATAATATCAGATCTTAATACTTACGCTTTCTTGCTTCAGCAACCTTTTCAGCTGCCTTTTTCTCAGCTGCTAGAAGTTGTTGAATCCCTTGAGTTTGTGATGCCATAATTACTATTTTTGAAACTTTTCAACAGTTGCCCAAGTAAATGTAACTAAATGAATTAATCTCCAATGATGAATCTCAATTTAAGACTATGATGAAGTTGTAGAAAAAGGAGGAAACTCCCTAAAATCTCAACAGCACAACACACGATCTTCTCAGCTTCCACTCAACTACTGACTGAACACACATAGCCACAGAGACCCACTACTACTGAGAGCGTATTTTTGTTATTGAAGGTAGGTCCACATGAAACGAAGATTGTATATAGGACTTGCCCAGCGGACAATTTTCCAAACATAATGTGTTTGCAAAAAAAAAATGTACGTACGTTACTGCTACTGGACTTTCAATAGTAATGCAATAGTGTTAGTGGCAACACTGGATTATATAGTATTACGACTTCCATAAAAATGAAATGATAAACCTGAGCAATTAATTAACGAAGTAATGGAAATTCATATTAATCTTGTACCAATTATTTATCTAATGCCAAATTTTATGACTTGAAAAGCTAGTGTCTGGTTATATGCAATAGCTATCGCATTTATGTGCGTAAACGTTTTCTCGGTTTAAAATACCGAGTATAATTTAACTTGAACGCTCATACTCATAGTCATAACTTTAATATTTGTAAAATTATGTACTTTTTTTACTGATGTAAACTATTACTGTTAAACAAGTTTTGTCTATAATCAATTTCATTATCGTATCAAATTTGGGGAAATTTTCCTGGGACAAAGTTTCCAGACTCGCCATACAATGTAGGTAGGTATTGGTGTTTTGTGATGCGATAAGTGTGAAGTGAGTTCCCAAATCTCATTCGCAAAATTCAACCTTCAATCTTTGTTTCCTATAAACGAAGCTTACTGTTACGTTACAAAGGTAGGTGGAACGGAAAGTGAATTCAGATGCGAGATGCGATGCATTTAGAGAACACACCCATCTTCCCATCTGATTCTTCTCTGGACGGCTTTTAGCGCGCTTGGTGGGTTTAAGCTCAACAAGCCCCAAGTAGAACAAAGGAAAAATAATTTTGTTAACGTAGATAGATAGAAGATAGAATATTAAGCCGTCGCGTCACGTCGGCGTTGCTCTTATTAAGTAGCCGGCTTTAGCCGAGGTACTTATTGGGTTCGTTCTGCGTGTCTGTACGGCCGGCCGGCCGTCCGGCCGTCGCCCCGATAAGTGGTCTTAAAACTTCG
>JAHZMZ010004901.1:0-16198 GCA_027743805.1 Lepidocyrtoides sp. E14
CACTCCTGTGCAGTGTGCCGTCAGCATCATCGTTCTACTACTACTACAACTACTTTCCACCAAAGCTCTCATGTCTTTTCTACTTTAGTTACTTGGCCATTCGCTAAAGTACAATGTGCACATCCTTTTAACTTTTTTTTTCTCTGTCCGTCTGCCGTTTGCTTTTGTCCCAGAGGAACACTTGCAATACCATTTTTCTCATTCCTTCTCCGCATCTATCTTTATTCCTATTTTTTATACATAGTTGTGCGTTTTTTGGCTTTTCACTCCGTTTTCTCCTTCTTTCAACATCCGATAAATAATGTGATGTGACAGCGAAATTGTGTAGTTTATAACAGTCTCTGCATTTCTCTACAAACCCGGACACTTACCAAGAGGGAGGTAGAGAGTTTGAGAGAAAAGAGAATCGAAGACAGCGAACAGCAGATGCCTGTAAATACTTTTAACTTGATACTTCAGTTCATGAAAAACGTTTATCTCGAGAAGCTTCCTCCCTGGCTACTTGTTATGTTTTTTTTTCTGTCTATGAAACTTTAAAAAAATATCGAGAAAAAATATTGTTTATGGATGCATGTTTGGTTGTGTTTTGTTCATCAACAACAATCCAAGTACAACAGCAATACCAAAAACAATTTATGCCGGCGAGTTTTTCTTGTTTGTATGACACCAGCGTTATGGTATGTTGAGCTGTTACTTCATCCATTTAAGTTCTTTTCGTGGCTGTTACCGTTATCCTTGTCGTTGTTACTGCAGTCGTCATGGAAATGTAGTAGCAGTAGAAGTAGCAGTAATATCTTTTTTTCTGTGCATGCACGCATCACCATTCTTCATACGTGCTGCACAACAAGAGAAAATCAAATCTTGTTGTGGGTCGTCGTCAACCAAGAAAGGAGAAATAAATAAAGCAGAGATTGTGGTGTATGTGGTTGTGCTGGTTGGATGACAACGGATTGTTTTGAGGAAAAGGGTTTTGTAAAAGCAGGAAAGAATGAGGTCACAAGCTCATGAATGATGGACAAGATGAATCTCTTGTAAGAACAATGAGAAATTTTATGTACTCTATTGCATATACACATACGCTGCTGCTGTCTTTTCACAATTTTTATGGTTCTGTTGTTTGCTGTTTTGTTCGTTTCCACAATGAAGGGAAAATGACGATAAAATACATAACTGCGAAAGAAACAAGAAAGCTTAAGGGAAAATGGGAAAAAGAAGAAGTAGATAAAAAAAAGTTAGCGCTTGCAGTTCTTGTCTTTTGAAGTAAGCTCTATTAAATGGTAACATCATCATGAAGTTATGAAGTGTACGATTGTGTGTTGCAGCGTCTATTTCCTGGCGATCAACTCTATTTATCTGTCTTGCTACTGGCTGTGCAGTTGTGAATGTGGTAGAAAAAAAAGAAAAGATGATCATCAGGATCATTTTGATTTTCTGCTTGTCTTGTCAACTAACCTGAGACTTGGCTGAGAGAAACCTTGGTAGAAAAAGGAACTTATAAAGAAATGGGAAACGAGATATAAGCTAACACAACAAAAATACCCTTAACCTCTACTGACGTTTATGAGACAGACTTGTATAGACATACAGTTGTAGACGGTATGACAGCTACATGTTCATACATTTTTAATATGTGCATGCAAGAAATACAAGACTGCCTTTTACTTGTCATGGTCATCACTTCCTCCTGGGGTATATAGTTAGCTGCATGAATTCTTCCTTCTGGAAAATTTGACATTTATTACAGCTGTCTATTATTATATTATTATTATTACGATGGGATTTCACGATTAATTAATTTCTAGGGAAGGACGAGCGAACAGGCAGAAAGCTTTATCAAAGCACAACTATGACCGACATTATCTCATCGCAATTTCTTTCATAGTTGGTGATCAGAGAATGTCAGTGAGGATTGTGCCAAATCACATCCAAGTTGAGTGCCAAAGTGTACTCAAAAGAAAGACAACAAAAATTGAGGAAAATGGAGAAAATACGGTGGAAGATTGAATTTCCCTTGCGCTACAGGACAGCAGTAGTAATAATAATAATAGTAAGCAAAATTGACGTTGGTTGATGATACTGATGATATAACGAGCATGTTTTTTTATTTCATTAAAACATGTTTTGGTGTTCTTGGTGGTACAATATGAACCCTTAAATTCATGTAGTGGTTGCAACGACTATGCCATGTCAAAACCACATTGACTCGATAGAATCCGAAACTATCGGTGTGTATAGTAATTTTATTTACAGACGGGCAGTATGACTTGGGTTTAATGCTGCTTAGAATTCTCCCAAATTTTATATAGGACCAACTGTTTTTTAGCTACGTATACAAAAGTGTTGGTAGTTTTTGCACGTGCAGGTATGCATATTTACATCAGCTAATATCATTTTTACTAAAACTATTTTAACCAACCATTGAAATACCTAAATTATACACAGAGTGAATGGGATGCAAAGTGTAAGTTGGAAAAGCTATTTCGAGTTTACAACGTATACTGTGCTTATTGTTTCAAATGAGAATTTTCTATTTTTAGCGACTGGATTATATTCTGTAAACGAGCTTTTTCTACTTTCCTATTTTTACATTTGAATTAAATTGATTGAATTTAATTCTGATGCTTTTAATTTACAAGAATCAATCTCATTGCTTCCCCCATCCCAGTATTATATCACCAAACATCTACATAATGTGTGGGTATAATGATAGCAGAAATGCTTACTCATGGATATTAGTAAGCTAGTTGTACATTGATGATGATGCGTTGATAGAAATTTGATGTTTGGTTCACGCTCGAAAGAAAGCTGGAGTAACTGATTGATGATGATGGTGTTATGGAAATAATAGAGAAAATGAAGTGATGACGTTGGCTTTGGTTTTGAAGTGATGATGTACATCATTACGATGCTGTTAAAAGTTCAAGGATATTGTGCAGAGCTGAACAACTTTTGCTTTCATCCAATCCTCAACTTTTATTGTTTATTATGAATCAAGTAGTCAAGTGTAACGTGTACATGACTGGTGGAATTATCAACACAAAATTTGAGGTGAAGTTAAATCCTTTACATGGTACGATATAAAGTCCTATTTTGTTTTTTTTTGGCGGATTCTCTCAGGTTTAGGTTCGTACATTTTTGCAGTCTACAAATTACAAGAGCCGCCTACGAGTAAGTCCAACAAAAAATAGAGAAACCAATAACGATTACAATAGACTGAGAAGTTTGATTTGACGTATTTATTCTAGAAGAACAAATAGTCGCATTCCAGATTTTCTGAACTTATAAAGGTATACCATAAATTGCATGCAATAGAATGCAAAAAGAAAGAACGTAGTAGCTCTTGAAAGATTTTAGAATTCGGAAAAGATTAAATTAGATAGAATGAAGTAAAAATGTTTTCCAAATCAGCAAAAAACGGAAGTAGATACAAAATGGATAGCACATGTAGGGTAATATGTTTACTTTCTTATTCCAGTATTGAGAACAATTCTAGAGGCAAAGTAAACAACTGGTTGGTTTCCCATACTACTGTCTCAACACTGCTTTCTCTTTCCTCTTTTCAACACAGACAGATAAGCCACTTCAGGGGGAACAAAAGAACAATAGATCTAGTTACATTTTATCATGATTATGTGAAACTAAATCAGCTTTTGCAAAAGAAATAAATATAAATGATCATGGAGGATCATACAAACGAGCAACAAGCGTAGATTGAGACAACAAAAAAACATTTGTTTCAAATGTAACAACGGTAATAACAAAAAAACAGCTTCCAATTGTCTATCTTGTTATTGTACTATTTGTGCTCGTCGTTTGGAATTCCAGTTGACTGCTAAATTGCAAGCTGATGCTCTTTATATGGAAAAGAGGATGCATCCTATTTTTGTGATTTTCTGAATGATATAAATACAGACATTGCTCACCACACCAATAGCAAGTCCTGTAATAGATAATGATGATATTGTAAACGTTTTCTCAGATAATTTAATTTTATATTGATATTTTATAAGCTCTTTTTTATCTGGTGATTATCCTAATGAAATAAGCCGTAGAGCTGACTGCAAAACACGTACTTCAAACTTTCAGTGAATGGAAGAAAATGGAAAAAAGTGATTGCAGCAGAACAAAAAGTTGTTTTTTTCACTACATAATTTTTGATAGTGAGAAGAATAGTAATAGCTACACTACACGAATATTTTCTCATCTTTGTGTCGAAGAATTTCAAAGTCGAGGAAAACATGTCAAAACAACTATCCTTGTCATCGTTAGGGAGCGTCATTCCTATTGAATATCCTTTGTTATTGGTTCATTGGCACAAAGCAACGTGACTGACTTGACTCTCATCATCATCACTTTCTTCCAGAATCATTGTTATACTTTCTCTTGTTTGGTGCTCTTTAGAATTACAATTGGTATGAGCAAGTAGAGTAGATACTTTTCAAAGATGAGAAGAATGAACGAGAGAGGGAGAGAAGGGAGCTATTGCTTCAGATTGTGCAATCGGAAAACTGGCATGCGAAATATTTATCGTCATAACTTCATAATATCCAACATAAAATCAGATGTCTGAAAATACCTGTGAAATAGTATATTCTGAAGAAACCGAATATAACTGATATTTCTTAACATCCTATTTTACATACGTATGACCTTGTAACGGTTATTAACTGTTGCCGGTTGCCGTTAACCCATGACCATTTATCCATTCTCCATCTTCAAATCCAACTAGGCTGTAATGGTAGGCGATGGAAACAAAAATTGAAAAAGAACTACCATTCGACAGTTAAAGCTCGAACGAGTATACAGACAGACAAACAGATCAGGCAAAATCAGTAACTTGAATGCAATTTGCATGCAAGTTAAAACGGAATGAAACAAGTGAGGGAAGTTAACTTGATTGGAGATGAGCAGCAGCGGTGTAGTAAACGAAGAAAAAGAAGGACATGACATGGACAATGATGCGATCACAATCGAGTCTTTCTCCAAAGTCTCAACTGAGTGAGTGAACTGGGTTGGTTCTCTTGTTTGATTGGATTTGCATGAAGGAGAAAAGTCTTGTCACGTCATGTCACTTTCACCTAAACAGCTACTACTACTACTACTACTTTCCCCCTCTCACCAGAGAAAATAAATTTTCGCTATGTAGAGTCAACATCAACATTTTTCAGGCTGTAGTAGCATGGCAGCAGGAAGGAAAATTGGAAGTGACTTGGTTTGGAATAGAACTTATAGCTGCCAAAATAACCTGTCTTCGTTTCTCCTCAGCAATACAATAGAAATAGAATTATACTCTCTTATTCCAAGAAAATTCCTTGGCAAGTGAGTTCGTGAAATTTAAACTTTTCTATTGGCAATAGCAGTTACTTTTAGATTACATGCATGCTTTACTTTATTTGGCTTCACTTCTTATGTAAACATTTTTAGTGAAAACACTTACTCTTTTCATATTATTCTTTATTATTATGGGTAAAACCATTATATCGACAATTCGCAATTTTACTTGCTATTCCTAAACTCATCTTATGGACACAGGTAAATCATGTCATTCTGCTTGTTAGTGTAATGTCGAAAAGGCAATTTAACTAACAATCAGACTCAGTTGGTTTTCAAAACTTATCCAGACGAGCTACGTAGATTTATTGTCACTCCATTCGGATTGACTACTTAGCTTCTTGACAATTCTACTATTGATACTGCTTGCGAAATGCGTATTGCAAACCGGATCCTTGAAACTTAGGGAATATTCACGATTTTACTTTTACATGAGCCGTCGCGCTGCAAGAACCGAAGAAACTGGAGTAAAAATAATTCAGAATGTGGAAAAACCATCTTCATAAGCTCTATTCCAATAAGCTTTTGATCAATAACCGGCTGCAACGCTGTGTGAAGGCTTCTAAAAGTTTTCATCGTTTAATTAGTTAATCTAATAAGTGATTTCAAAAGTGAAATTAAAAAATATTTCCTATCGTTTTCAAGTATTTGCGAATTGTATGCTTTGGTGGAAAGACAGATGATCATGATATGAAATTTTCATATCATGAAGTTTTAAGCTGCAACTAGTCCTTCGAGAAAGATTAAATCTGTTAGAAATTTTCATATCGAAAATCAACCGTATATTATCTAATTTTAATTTATGAAGAAATCTTTTAAACGTAAAATATTAATCTGCACTCCAAAGAATATAACAAAGTGCTGCATGCCGTAGTAAACAAATTACCTATCTGAAATTTAGGAGTTTCAGTAGATATATCCCCAGGACTTTCAGTCCCAAAAAATATTGAAAGCCATTAACAGTCACGTGAAATTTTAACCATCGAAAACTCATTAGAAACATAGTTGTTGTCTTGTTTGTTTGAAAGCTGTGGTTTCTTCCTCCTGTAGCTCTGCCAAGAATATAATACTCGTTTTAATGACTTCATGGTAAACAGACAAACAGCAGTACGTGGTAGTGGAAATCATTAAATCTTGCGAAATAATTGTGGAAAAAATAACCGACTGCAGGCAAACAGCGAGAGGTGGTAATCTATGGAGAATTCGTTAATCTTAAGACACTGAGCATATATAGTATTATCACCACTACATATATAAAGCACTTCAGTACCGTATTCATGGTTTACTGGGATCTCGTCACTCATTAGATGTATACAGACTGGAAGTCAAACTTTTTTAGTTTCAATTCCTCCAACGCTCGAAAACTTTTTTATGTTCTTTTCAGTATGTCTCAATCTCCCAGTGAAACTTTCTTCGTTCTTGCTGATGATGCCGCTGAAATGTAATCCACTCCTCTTCTTTTAAAGCAAAATATAAAGCGGGAGCAGTCAAGAATAGGGTTGGAAATGAGAAAAGAAAACTTAAAATTCAATCACCAACATCGTCACTTTAGTTTATTCGCCTGCTAAACACCTTCGACTTTCAAAACTTTTACGACGTTGTATACTTCTGTATCGCTCTACACCTTTGAAAGCTCAACGTTTCCATCAATTCCCTACACAAATAGTGTAGCGGATTGATAAAATAACTTTTTTCCCGTTGATATTATTATTATTATTGGTTTTTTTTCTTGCGAGAAATTGGACTGCTCAACTGATAGTGGAAAAGCTAACGCGTTTATTTTCCCCTTTTTTCAAGAGTCCCTTTATTTTCGTCTTTATTTTATTTCCCATCATTTTCCATATATTGTATGCGAGCAATATTACTCCTTCTGAAGGAAGACTTCCTTGAAACCTCTTATCGGTCTTGTTCCATCTACTATCTCGTCAAGTCGGGTCAGGTAGACTACAAAGAGAATGCACGTTCTTCAGCGTATTGAATGTAACACGATCATTGCAAAATATAAAGTAGAGCAGAGCAGAACCACCAACACCACATTTTTTACTTTTATCATTTTTCAACTTTTTTCTCCACTTGATCAAAAATAACAAGCACAATACTAGCAATAAAAAGGTTACATGGTGAGAAATATTTTTTTTGCTCTGAAACTCAAGTCAGCAATGCCAAAAGCATCAGGCAAATGTTTCCGCTGTCGTTTCCATTTTGTCTTTGCATTTGGTTTGATTAATCAAGCACCAATGTTATGTATGTACCTACCTTTTTACTTATGCGTGTATGCAGACAAGAATATGTGCGTGTTGTTGATAGTGATACACTATAAAGAAGAATCACTCAGAAATTCTAGAAAAAATCTCTTTTATTTCTTCTTTAGAAAGGAAAACTGCCTGCACTTATGTATTTTCTGTCTTTCCTGGCTAACCTCTCGTAATATGCTACAATTGAAGGAACGGTGAAGAACAGGAATCTAATTTAACATGCTGAGCTAGCCTCTTTTTTTCCTGTGAACTTGCTACCACCAGGATGATCACCACACCATCATCACCGTATACACAACCCACAACTTTCTTTTTCGTTTCGTTGTACCTTAAGTTGTAGCGCTCAGAGCTTGATGCTGCTGTTTTGACGATCACTCCTTTTTATTTATGCATTCATTCTTTCTCCATTCAGTTCAATAACCCATAGCTTTGCGTTCTGTGCTATTTCCTGTGAATATTGTATGCACTCTGCAACAACCAGTTCATGGTTTACTTGGGACCAGTATGAAACCGTTGCGTTTGAATGAATTTAAATGCAACAAAGAAGAAAAACTGGCAAAAATAACTACAAATAAATAAGCACTAGTAAATATATGATTTAAAAATATTTTTTACTGATGAAGCAATGTCAAAAAACTTTATGATGATGGTTTAAACTATCAACACAGGAGAGATCGGGAGATATTAGATATTATTGTCAAGCAAAGAAACTCAAGTACATAACCGCTTACTACACTATTCAGGTAGGATTTATCTTGCTACTCCTGCTTCAGCTAGCCGAGCTTAATCAAGTAACCAAAATTCGACATAAAATGCTTTTATGCATGAAATTTGTTGACCTTATTTATGTCTAAGTGAATATGGGACATATTACCGTTTTTATCTGATTTTCTCACCAACCGGCCATTACACATTTATGTAGAGATGCCCAAAAGTTCAACGTCGAAATCATAAAGTACAGAATCTTGAAGTACTAAATTAATATCTTAAAGCAACTCACGTTTAATTACAATATTATTTCATGACAACTACAGCAGCGGCCGTACTTTGTTTATGTATAAATTTCATTTGACATAGTGATGCTTGCTTGCGAATAAGGAAATCGAATAAAATTCATGTTGTCTTGTGAGTTGATGTGAACGGTTATGGTGTGAAATTATATGTAAGATTCGTTATTCAATTTACATTTTCCTCTCTTCTTCTTGCCACCTCTCATTTCATTTCAAGCGTACTGTGTGGGTACACACGAACCCACATCACGGACATAATTTTACTTTCACAGATACAGAGTTACACTTTCCTTTCGGTTTTCTACCGTTGGTTCCTAGGATCGTAATAAAACATAAGATTACATTCAATGAATATGTTTGTCTGCCATCTCTATCCAATTTATTTCTGTTACAACTTGCAACAACCCACACTAAACACGATTACCACCACCTAGTCTCCCCATCATCCAGAATAATATTCATTCTACTGAAAATTACTTGCTTACTTTTGTCTTTTTTTTCTTTTATTCGTCTCGGAAAATTACCATTTTTTCTTGCTCATGCATCTCTTCTCCCATCCCGTCTGTCTGCCATTACCACAACCCCCACCCAAAGTGGCAAGCCAAGAAAAAAGGTACATCAATACCATGCATATGTAGTTTTTGTTGATAAGCTTGAGAGTGAAAAGAGACTGAGGACGTACCTCACCACCACCATAAAAATTCATCATTTCTCTCTTTCCGACAATGGAGTTTCCAGGCGAGAAATACAATTTTAATAAATTTACTCCTTTCCCCCACATAAGGTAGGAAGGTTGCCACTGTACTTACTATGTAAATGGGATGGTTGAGATTGAGAGTGAAAGAGAGCAAGTGAAAATTGGACTGCTACTGCTCCAACGAATTATATGATGACAACAACAAAGCCGAGAAAAATTGCATTGTTGTGGTGTGAGTGTACAGGTATTTTTACACCTATGCATAAATGTATCAGAACCTGAACTGTCTTTTTCTGATGTAGATATACATTATATTTCCAGATATGTCACTGTTTAGTAGTACATGTACTTATGGAACTTGGGTCTGCTCCGAACACTGATGATGAAAACAATTTTTTTTTCGTGAAAATGTAGGGTGCTAGACAGGACAGTTCAGAAGTAAAAGGGAAGGAAATCACACAAACAACATAATGGAACACCCTTGGTACAACTATTTACCAACTAGAAATGAAAATGAAAGTATCCTCATAAAAAACTCAATTTGGCCCGGAACGACGGCGTGCACTAAAATTCGCAAAAAAAAGTTTTTTTTTATTATCAGTCGTACATAGATAATAATATGTAACATAGTCTGCATTGAGTGCACTCTTGAATAGTGCAGGGCAAGTAAAATGGTTTGTCACCTGAACCGAGCTCTGTGAGTGGTGATACATGTGACTTTTTGCTGACTCCGCGAGAGAAGCTGATGTTGCCTTTTCTGATTTTTTTCCTCTAGGGTTTTTAGGAAATAAACTCCAAAGTGTACTAACAAGCATATAAAACTGGAAGAAAAATATGAAAAAAGACAACGAATCTGATTGCATTCTTTTATGATGCACTAGCAAGTGATGATGATTGTATGATAGTGCATCAGTGTATAGCCATGTGCCACAACACGCTCAGGGTTATTGTCGTAGCAGAGGTATTCAAAAGAAAAAAATATGACTACTTTGCTCCGTTGCGCGTTGCATTCTCTTCATATTATTAAAATATTATTCATTAAGTAAAAAGTGGGCAAAAAAACTGAAAGTTTTTTGTTGCTTAACTTTACCGCAAGAGTTAGAATAAATCCCGCTGACAAAACTTGGTATAATAGACGTAATGTGAATGCTGCTTACACATTCCACCATTTCACAATTTAATCTCTTATGCTTACGGTTTTACAGAGTCATCATAATTTTACAGCGTATTTACTATTTACTTTTCATTTCTTATCAACTATAATATAAGTAGTTAGTTACTTCTTGTTTTAACTGCAACATATTTTCCGACTCCACTTCACATGGGGTAATAATAATGATCTTTCTGTAAGTTTAAGCAATTGTAGCTTATGCATGTCAGTTATTACACTTTTTACATGTGGGCAATTTGGGTTTCAGGTATATTGCTTACAAATCGTAAATAACAATTCTTATACAGTGGAATAAATGAAAGTGTCTTAATGCCGATCTCATTTGATTATACATACGTAGAATATTGGCAACCCCTCTCTACTAATTTTATGGAATAGATTAGTGTGTAGGTGAGCTTGCGGTTAATGTACATCTTCCTAAGCTTAAATATTATTATTACATTTTACTTTACGAGCAATTTCTCTATAACTTTAGTGTGCCTTCACAAAAAATTTATGGCAACTGCGGCTGTTACAAGTACCCTAGCCTGCATCTAGCTATTCTAGCTACTACTTGACTTTTCTCCAGAGAACAGAGAGAAATAGATCTTCTGAAGCTGTAATAAAAATTAGCATTGTGCTGTCACCACTTTCCCTTCCCCTAGACTTACCTCGTTTATCCTCCATACTTCATTAGAAAGGCCATATCCTATTATATGAGCAGAGGGAGATTACTACTTTGGTTTATAAGACGCGTGTTCGAGATTCACGTTTTTCCCTTTTTCACAATGAAACTACGATAATAATAATAACTATCCATGTATGTATGAAACTTTAAATTAAAAATCACTATACATTGGTATATTGTGTAGTGCTAACATTAATTTAATGCTTTTCCCTTCTTTAATTTGACAACGACACCACCGCACCACCACCACTGATCCCATTCCCGTCATCATCAACAACATTATTACTTAACTCATAGTTAGATGTATGTATTTGGGTTTATTTACGTTACAATGCCAGTGATCATTTTAAAAGGTCTTTTATTACTTACTGTCGCATGTCGTCGTCACAAAAACACTATTGTTTCGCTCTTACCTATCTTTTGATTTCCCAATTCTCAGTTTTAAGTATTTTTGCACATTCCACCATTCCGCACAGTTTTGCCGTTGAGGCTGACTGCTAGCTTCAGTGAACTGCTGCTGTATATGAACTTCAACTCTCCCTCTCGCCTCTAATATGTTCAGAAAATATACGGTGGAGTGCATTAGTGTCATCCTCATGCTTTTAGCTGTTATAGCTTGTTAGCGTTGTTGACAATGACGGTAAGTTTTGCTTGATGTGATGCAGATGGGGAATAATAATGTGTAATAATGACCTTAGAATGCTTGGTTGGATTCACTTTTCCTTTTGCTTGGCCAACTCACCCGTGTGTTTGGCCTTGCCCAGCTTAAATTGTCTTTGTTGGACAATCATAAAGGGTATTACTACTGAGGTGGCTGATGCTGATACTGGCGTCAGTACCCTTACCATTGTTACCACTTGCTGGATAATTCTAGTCAAGTGGACTGGATGTTATTGTTGCAAGAATGAATGAGCCAAAAAATGACATAAAGTGAGAAAAATTCTTGGGAACGGAATATTTACGGCTTTTGTTGGTTTCTTGGCAAAACTATGTAAGGAATTAAAGGCTGTATGAACAGAGCACTACTGCAAATATACTTTACTACTACGATAAGGTTGAGCATGCAATGTTGAATGTACAACTACAACACAAACTTACATACAAAAGTACACAAACACATTTGTCAATTTTATGAACAATAAAAATGTTACTCCTCTGCTGTATAATATTAAGCTGCTTGTCTTTTTTCATGCAATTTAATAATCATAAATATGCAATATTTTGGCAAAACTCTAGCTGGTTTGTTAGTGGACTAGTGTGTAGTGTGTCACTTAAGTAGTGAGCAGTAAAAAGAGATCAAAAAATGAATAAATGGAATGGAGTCTTACGTGAGACGTGTTTAATGAACTGGGTGAAAAGGTCTGCCTTAATTTTTTTCTTTATATTTTTTGCCTACCCTTGTATTTTTGTTTGGAAAGAAAAGTAGTTCAGCGTTTTTCTTGGCCAATGATATTTTGTAGTTTCATCATCTTGACTTGCATACTGTCAAGTAGTCTAATGTGGCCAGTTAGAACATAGAGTGAAACTAAATGTACGTGCGTGCGTATATTGAACGAGCATTTACTCGTTTGAATGGCTATGGGCGAGTTTATTGGCTAACCATTTTCTCTTTTCCTCACTTCCTTTAGCTGACTTCCCAATGATGACCTTGTATACTGTTCAAAAGATGCGCATCGACGTTAATGATTTTGTGGAAAACTGTCGGAAAAGCGCCTTAGATATTTTTGATCCTAGTAATATTAACCATTGTGGAGATCATTTCTTCCATCTTTGTCGTGAGGTAAGCTTTATTTTTACTTTGATAACAGCAGTATAACAATTTTGTTTCCTTTCGTCACTTTTTTATACATTTGTTTTTTATCCTCTTGTTACTTCTTAAGGTTGCAACTATAGCTCGTCCTCCTTTGGATACTCCTGCCAAGAAAGGGAACAGTTCATCTACAGGCTATATCGTCTCGATTTTTCGTGTTTTTGAAGGCGACGACAGAGAAAAGTTGGAACGGAACTGGTTGTATTGGACAGGTACTTTTTGTAAAGCCCTTTTATGTGTATAAGTCTATCAAATCGAATTGATATCTGAGTTGTTCATAGTAAAAAAATAACTGTATCTCCTCTTCCATTTTTTTCCGTCCAGGCGCTCGTACGTTATACCGCCACCTTCCAAAAAGCGTTGGACTTCGACGTATTACACTCCACAAATCCGCTGCCCTTCGCGGAGACAAGCTCTATCTTCTCTTGTGCGAGTGTGCCAACTTTCTAGAGAACGTCAACTCCGCAGCTCAGCTTCTTCCAGCATTGAGAGCACGCTTGTGTGGATACACCGGCATTTATAGAGTTGCTGCTGCCTTCTAGCACCGTTTCATCTCGTTTTCTCTACTCATCTTTCCAAGCTTCAACGGATATTTTTCACCAAAACAACCATCAACGACTTTTAACATCATCGTCACTTGCAGTAGCGTGAGAAAATGGAAATGTAAACGGGAAAAATAAACTCACACAAAATAAACATTAAGCAACAATCTGTTTTCATTCGAAACCCTCCCAAGGAAAAACGGAATCTTAAACAAATAAACAAACAAGCAAAACTGTAATCTTACGAATAAGAAGAGAATGAGATTATTTAAGAAATGTTATTTAAACTTACATTTATATACATACAGATATAAAATTCGTAGGCGTACATATGCACACATACTACGTAGGTACGTATTATGTACAATGCTACATCAATTATTGAAGGTGAATGAATTTATTGATTAGTCGAACAGTCAAAACGCCCTTGCAACAATCCAGCAGAAGCTTTCCATCACCAATATATCATACGACGAGTAATTTTCCGCTTTATTAAGCTATCTCACTGAACTACACAATAAAATATTTACATTTAAGTACAGTTTGAAGTTGCAGTTGACTTTATACAAATTAAGTGAGAAAATAAAATAAGAAATGATACCAAGTAAAGTTCATTTAGTACTACTACTACTATGGCACAACTGTGCGCTGTGACCATGCACTCAGCAAAGATAGCACATGAACACTTGATGTTGATATACTTAGGGATTGATTATTAAAATACAAAACACATTACATGTAAGTCGGTGTCAGTAGTACAATATTTGTATATATAAACAAAAAAAATAAACGGAATAATATTGTATTTAGGGGAAAATAGCAGACGCCAATACCTGCACGCAATTATCAATTGACAAATTCTTCTCACTAAAATGCTGATTCTTTGTTTAATGAAAAACTGATATTACTGACTTAATATACAAAAAGCCGTAAATGTAGTCTAATTATTGAACACGCAACACAAGCATATTTGTTCGCAGTGTATAAAAATTAAATATTTTAAATGAGCTGAGACGCACGGCTTGAAAATTGGCTAACGTTGAGAATCATATTGCAACTGTTTCAAAAGTACTAAAAATATTTTCAAAGGTAAAAAAAGTCAACGCTTACGTATAAAATTTAACGAAAACAGATAATTTATTGCTTGTGATGAGACAAAAAGAAATAAGATTCTACTATATATATTTACACAAAAAGTTTATTCTAAAAGAAAATTATTACTTCATACAGAATCCATTTATATTACAAACTGACATTGTGTCTTGAAACTTGAGTGAATTGAAAAAAAAATATTGGTGAGAGGAAATGATGAGAAAACCATTAAAAATTTTAAAATAATACAAACGACTACTTTCTTTACCAAAAAATCGCAGCGCATTGAAAATGTCTACTTAAATAAAATTATTATTATTTTGATAGTCGATTACTATAGTAAGTAATATTCTACTTAAGGTGTTTTCTCATTAGTTATCGACAGTGTAGTTTTAAAATTATACATTTAAAAAAATGTGTTCTGAGTAAACTGTATATCATTGTCGTTATTAAATGGTCATGGGGAAACGAACCTCTGGCATTTCGCTGCATAAAAATGTTTGAGTAATTACCTTCAGTTCAATAAATGAAATCGTAAGTATCACTTTTACTGAACTCATTTTAAATCGTGATTAACTTTAATTTTACAACACTTTGTACAATAGTGCTTATTCATGTCTGGTATGTTTGCACGAATGTATATTATGATCACAAAAGCTCTGTAAATTTGTTATAACCAAGGCTCCTCGATACTTTAGTAGTAGAAATTTTATTGTTTCCCCAAAGATTTTGCCATTCCTCAATGTGTTAGGAAATTTTAGATCATTAAATTAAAGAGGACAGCTGTTAACATAAATTTAGTCGTTAGTTACAGGATGTTGTCCTAAGTTATCAGTTAATACATTTAGTATTAGGGTAAAATTATATAAATAGGTTGAAAAACATGAGGTCGCTGACTAGGCACACGCAGCACCGTCACAAATAGCAAGTAAATACTCCAGTAATATTGCACTTGTTAAATATTGTCCGGCAACCAACCCGGTAATCTATCATTTGTGAGTTAATTCCTCTACGTATAGTCTAAGAAAGATATTTGATTGTTGATTATTAAGTACACAATGTATTAAGAGAATTAAGAAAATAAAATACTGATTGATAGATCAATTAGATTTGTAGATAAATTTTATGGACCTGAATGAAATTGCCGCTAATGTAACGACAAAATAGGTGTTGTATCGAGAAAGCATATGGAGGAAATTCTCATGTAAGAGTGAACAAAGAAAGTTTGAATAAAGTACTGTACAATTTTAAACCATGTTTTGTGTTTTATTATGATTTTAACCATGGGTTAATATGTTTACTTCATAAACATCATGCATTTTTAAAGTAATTTATCAAAAGAAACAAACAATTAATAAATAAAAGATATGTGGCAATCGACAAAAGATCGATTTATTTCAGACACACAGTGTGGTAAAAATTTACAAAAACAGTAAACAATAAGAAAAAAATCAAATACAAACTGATATAGGAGCTAAACATGATGTTGCAAACATGTTACATGGGTGAGTTTAAAATAGAATAGTAAAAGAAAGCTCGTCAGACAGTGGATCCGAACAGATCACAAAAAGTGAAGTAGCTTGCTGAGTTTGCTGTTGGCGTGTCCAGCGTACGCCATTCCTG
>JAHZMZ010004902.1:0-13583 GCA_027743805.1 Lepidocyrtoides sp. E14
ATTCCAAAATAAAAGGGCATTAGGAAAATATGCATTCAAAGTGAAGGAATAATATGAAGAAAAAAAATGCTAAGCTTGCCGTCTGCACTTTTAGTAAAATGAAAGGAAAGGGCAAAAATAATCTGTACATTGATATGGCGTTATGTATAAAAGCTAGACATAGAATGACGGTGCTAATGTTGTTGGGTTTTCATGGAGCACTTGGAGGAATGACCAAAAACCTAGGAATTCTCTGACAATAATAATAGATATAAGAGAAAGTAGACTAAGCGCTGGGAAAAAAGTAAGACAAGACTAACTACCTAAGCTATCAACGGATCTATAAATATAAGTGTATGTTGTTTGTGGCATTTACATGCTGTTTGTATATTATGAAAGTACTGATGAATGGACAGTGATAGACTGTAACCTGTCCTAAGTGCAACATAACGTTGATCATATCACATAGCAAAAACAAGACCATTATTATCTTTTTTTTTTCTTCACTAGTCGTGAGATAAATATTTCTCTCTTTGTGGCTTCATATGGCATGGTCTTTTGTGGAAGTGTTGTTGGTTCTGTGGTATGTATGGTGTAGGTATAATGGTGGCAAAGTAAGGGATGCGACTAGTGTAATATTTTCATGAAGACGGCAAGCAATTCTCTTTCATTCTTTTTACCTCACATAGTTTACTTTCTTCATTCAGTTCTTATAATAAATTGCCTGCTATATGCAATAAACACATTAACAGTGCTAAAATAATGTGCGTGTGTGTATATCTGCCAAAAAGAATTTTTTTCAATGTTGCTTGCTCCTCACCTTTTCAACCTGCCAACTTTCTCAGATTTCTCATACATCATCAGTCAAGTAGAGAAAATGGCATGACATTGCGAAAGAAAATGGAAAGAAACCCTGGTTTACTAGTTTCTGGATGCATTCAATTTGTATTTGTAGCTGATGAGTACATATTATACTTACCTACACAAGTACTTTTCTCTCTTATCGAAAGCAAATATAATACGTAGCATTCCAAGTAAAGAGTTCCAGGAAAGCACAATATCTTCGTAAGAAAACGGACAGAATGTCTAAGTAAGACGTTCCATGCATGCTCTACATTTTGCCTCATTAAAAGCCCTACATTTAATATTATTATGCAAGTTTTGCCCATTCTATTTAAATATGCTGCATTTTTTGTACTTCAGTTTGCTCCGTAATTATAGGTTTCAGTTTAACACATCAAGTAAGTATTGTACAAACCGAGCTGGATTTGGTTACTTGTTTGGTTGACATTGTCAGCTTTGGACTTCATATTGATGACAGCAGGATATTTATGAAAATGGAACTCAATGGTCAGTAGTAGTGTATACCTTACAGAAAATTTTAACGCTTGTACGACTTTGGCTCATTCACTGTCGCTAATTCTGACAAAGAAAAGAGAAGGATCCCCTCAAATGTGCCGACGCGACATACACACAAAATATTCAAGTACAAAAGCGCTCCTAAGTATTCCCCAGACACATTTATAATATTTATTATCGCATATATAGTTTTATTAGTATTATTAATGCCTTTAGGTTCATGCTTTTTAATCTTTTATGTGGGGTATTCTTTCTTCTTGGCAAGCATCCGAGTAGTTTTACTGCGGCTATGAGTAAAAAGAAAAGATTTAGTGTCGTTTGTTCCAACAAATCTTTTTTCAGCCAGCAATAATTACAATTACAGACTGGTACTGTGTGGCTCACATTGTGTGAGTGAATAGAATAGAGTCAAAGTGAAGGCAAGTAAGTGTTACTGAAGTAGAATTCACCCAGGGACAAATGGCAGCAGTCCAACTGATCCTCTCTTTTGATGAATACTTACTACTGGGATTGTTGGAACCTAAATGCATGTATGCAAGTACAGCAATTTAATGTATTTCCTTTACTACTACTGCTGCGTAGCCTCACTGTTGGAATCAAACTCAACAGAAAATGATTTGCTTGAATTTTCGTAATCTTTGTCGGGACGAATGAGAAAAATCAAGTAATAGCACTAATTGAATGGCGAAAAAAGAAACATACTACACATTGAATCAGAGTAATATACTGAGAATTCATAACAATGATCATTTTAAGCTTGTCAAAAATTGAATTGCGCAATTGGAATCGTTTAATCTTAAAAATACATAAATCCAAGCTCGCTGACAATCCATGCAAACAATCAATCGTTAGTACATATTTGAGTAACTTTTACATTATGCTTGTCAACTCTTGTGTTCTCAGTTGTCAGTCCCAGATTAGTTGCGTTTTCAAAGTTTCACCTTATGTCACTTGACGGGTTGCAGTTGGAAAGTTTATCCAGGATAAACATGGATGAGTGAAAACGATTGGACAAGTACGTAAATTGGGTAAGTTATGAGTCCTGAAGCTTGGTTTGTTTCTATTTGATTTAATCCTAGCGTGATGATTAGAACTGTTAGCAGAAACGATAAAATGGAGCTGACAGCGACGTTACCCAAGTAATGAAGTGTGCAATGACTTAAAGGGAAATCCTGATTCAAAGTTTATCTGCTCGACGACTGTATGTTTCTTGGATACAATTACTACCAAACCAGGGGTTGATGATGTCTCAGTACAAGACTGCAAGTATTTTTACTACTTCATTGGCAGGGAATAATGGAGGCTGGCAGTTGGTAATCTGAGCAAGCAATTTGGAATCTCTTTGAGTGGAAAAGACATATGATCTGCAAGGCTTCTGAAATCTGCTCAATTCTTAACAGAAAAACATACCAGAATAGCAGCAGTGTTGTCATCGATGTGATGAGTTACAGCACTCCAGGTCCTACTAAACTTCTTTCCATTTTTTTATTGTCTCAAACGTTAAACAAACTTGAAGGAGGAAGCCAGAAAAAAAAACTTTTCAAATCGCTGTGGGAATCCTTCCTCTCTTTTGTTTTTCCGTACTCTTCGGTTCAGTAATCCTGTACGAAAAACTTGAAGCGTACAGAAGCCTGATATTCTACTTTACCTAGAAGCAAGTCAAGCAGTTATAAGAATAAGAATACAAAAACTTAATGAACTATATGGTCCATTCGTTCCATTACTGTTTTGTTCAGGGAGTACCTTTTAATTTTGTACGTTTCAAGTTTTATATACACTTTTTTCAAAAACATGTATATTATATGTACAGACTTGTATAAAAACTTTCGTTTATCAATACAGTATCGTCTGTGAGCTCAAACTCTTACAATTACCATTTTGGAGTAATGAAAAAATTCTACCATTTTTCTCCGCCGTAGTAGTAACCGGTTTTATCTCTCTTCATGACAAATTTAAGTAGTAATCAGAAATTCAAATCGTAATTTTTCACAGGTCCCGTTTATAGTTGCCATGTGCAATTGTTACGATCTTCTTTCACAAAAATTAAATCTTTTAATGTCCTTATTTTAAGTACGGCATACCGTTAACTGTGATGAGTCATGAGTCATAACCTTTATGTATGTAGTTGTTAGTCTGACAGATATTTTTTTTGAAAGAATACAACTTCCACATAAAATTCTCTTTGAGTATTTCATAAAACGTACCGATTCCGGTTTTCTTTATGACTTTGAGTTTTTTTCAAACAAAACTTCAAAAGCAAAGTGAGATTTTCATTGCTACTCGTTACCCAGTACACGCATTACATTTTGTACTTCCGATAGTATAAAGTAGTGTTCAGCTATTATTCTACACCAAAATACCATTAAATCTACCCACAGTCAAAATTTTATTGGTGACATTATTTCATGAACAAAGAAAGTTTTCTTTGCACAAATCGTTGAAGTTGCAGACAGGATTTTCACATATCATTGAAATGTTCTCATTGTCGTCGGTCCCATCATAAATGAAATTTTACTATCGAGACCTTAGTAAATCTACTGGTGTCGCCCAGCTCATTATCACTCATGTCTAATTTTGAATGATGCTGTCATTTTTTAAGACGTCACCTTACAATGCTCTCGAATTTTGATGTTTATGGCGACAGAGGTACATAAGTAATCCACAGAATAAATCCACAATATGTGCGTCCTTATTCAATATACGCTGATATGAGCACACAAGAGAGTCCTTACTGATGGTTGAATTACTACTGCTGCTAAGGACTGAATAAGTAGCATGTGTATTGTGTGAGGACAATGATGAGAATGATATATGATTTATTCTCTTTTCTCCTCCTTCTCCTCCTCCTCCTTTTCTCTTTGAATTCCGTTTCCATGATGTATGTATGTCGCATATGGATAACGTGTTTGTATATGTAAGTTACTAGATGAACGCCATGTGTTGCTGTTATTTCAGTGTTGTCAAATTCCCTGCTTCGGGCTGTTTCACATAGGTAAAAAGCTATACACTCGTACCTTCTTCTTCCAAGTCCTTGCTGTGTTTAATTTAATTAACAAAATGTCACATGAGTGTGCTTGCAAACTAGTGCTGCCGCTGCTTGGATCAATTCGAGCATGTACAAAATCCAAATATTATGCTTGCCTGAAAGACCAGACTTCCATTCATTCAGCGACGACTTTGTGTCACTGAACACAGCGGTAGTAGTAGAAACAAAATGAAAGCGGTGGTGAATGATGTTTCTCTATATTTTAGAGGTAGGGCAATAATATCTTGTTCTTGCCATTATTATTATTATTATTATTATTACTATTATGACTTACGTAGGCTGCATGAGTGGTTGCAATGCAGTGTACATTCAAATAGCATACTCACATTTAAAATCACTAAAGTGAGCAAACAAATGCTGCTTTGTTCTCATTCTCTTCTGCCTACTTGTTTTCCTTTGCTTTCTCCTTCCTTGTAGATTTTATGCATGTATGTAAGTACAAAGTCACATAAAAAACGTAAACTGATATGTGTACATGGTTATGACGATGGAGAGTGTGTGTGGTGTGGCAATATGCCTCAAAGATAAAAAATGACGGCTGTGGTGAGAGAGAGAGAGAGAGAGAGAAGAGAGAGAGAAAGAGAGAGAGAGCGAGACTGAAATGAAAACAGGCTAAATAATGGTGTACACACAAAACCAGTAAAAATGTGTTGGAAGAACTTTGCCTAAACTATTTATGGCGTTATATACAAGTCTGTCCGTCTGTCTGAAGCCTCGGTTCTGATAATGGGAAACAATACAAGTTAAATATACACTGTGTTTGTTCCATTCCTTTTTCACTTTTCAGTGTTTCGGTGTATGAAATAATATAATGCGGGTATGAAATGAATAATACAGGGATTCGGGTTGATAATGTGGAAGTATTTATGTACACGATGGAAGCCGTATGCTATTCGCATAAAAATGAATATATGGGTACAAAGGTGTGTAACAAGGGTAACCCACAGAGGCCCATGACTCCCTCCGGAACTAACACGCTCTCCTTTCATTTTGAATAAAAGAATATTATGGAGAAAACAACCTTTTTGCTCGGAGAATTCAATACTTTATTATCTTGTCATGGAGGGAGTAGAAGAGTAATGTACCTTTTTTGAAAGCAGATTGTCTAGAAGTAGCCGATTTTCTAGAGTTTCTTTTTGTCTGCTTTTCTCTTCTTTTTAAAATGGAATCAGTAGTGTAGATTAGCTCCCAGGTGTGGATGCATGGATGTAGGTATGAACAAAAGAAGGCTCATGCAAACTTATTTGACTTGGCGTATTATGTACTTTTATGTCTTCCTTCGAATCCAACACTGCTACATAGTTGCATCTTCATGCTGAAACAATTAGCAATAAAGGAAAAGTAGTGTAGGGCTTGTGATAGGAAAAGTGAGAGTCTTTCTCTCACGTACTGCTGACAAAAAACTCATAAAAGTCAGACCAGGTGAGACTAGAAGAGTAGTAAGGAAGGATATATATGCTACGCCAACATTTATGAATTTCTCTTGTCAAGTTATCAACTTATTCCTTATCACGGCTTTCCGTTTACTACGTCTGTATTTTTTAATTTTTTGTTTCTTCTACTTGTAGTCTTCCTCTCTGTAAGTACAAAAGTATTAGCTTGCTCAGTGGATTGTTACGTTGTCTTGCAGAATGGCATGGCAGCAGCAGTAAAAAAAAATACTGAAATTCAGTTATCATTCCCATCATGTAACTATCAAGCTGTAGTAGTAGTATTAGAAGAAGTAGAGTAACAAAGTGAGTAACTATGCCAGTTATTGTAACGGCAACAGCAGTATGGAAAAGAAATGGTGTCTCTGTGAGAGCAATTCAAGTGGAAAGTAAAACAACAACCAGAGAAATAGTTGAGTGAGATGAGGAAGAATAAGGAGATGGAGAGTAGCACAATTACCAGACAGTTGTTCAGATCACACTGCTCACTCCTTCAGTTATATATATTCTTGTACAGTAGGCTGTACTTTCTGCTGTACTTCTCTGATAGGTAGTCATGATATCTTTTCTAAAGAAATGAACCCGATCGTCTAGCACGTAAGAAAGTGGCGATATCTTCAACAAATGTGTCGATTTAAACAAGGCAGCGTAGTTGATCAAGTTGATCATAGTCCATCAAAATATGAATTGCGAAAGTGCATGAAAAAGTCAATGGACTGAATATTGGCAATCAAATATTTAAAAATATTCAACATTTTTTCACCAATTCAAAGTTGTTGCACAAAAGATCGGACAGACAGACTTCTATACGCACTTGCTGGATTACTATTTATGCTTCATGTAACAATAACTTTTTGCAGCAGTGGATATCTCGTTAGTTATTTTTAGTATAAAATGAAAGGTACAGTTTTGAATGGAACACGAACCAACCCATGAACATGCTTAGTAAAAATCTATTCCATTTAACGCCTCTCCTTCTCTCTCACTATCAGTTTGAGTGAATGTACGTACGTGTTCTGTATATGGATGATATTTTTGATCTTCAAATGGGATTCCTATCACATCACCTGCTACCACGAAGGAACGTGTGCACAAAAATCTGCAACACGGGGAAATGTACTTATAATAGACTTATGTATGTGTGTATGTATGTAACTGTGCCGGAAAGAGAAAGTATTAAAACACAATTGTATCTATGATACAATAAGTACATAAATTCAGCAATGAAAACAAACCAAGATATAGAGGAAGTCTCTACTAAATCTATTTTGGATGTGCGTTCCGCATACTATTAGAATTCGTGCAGTTGTTCCTGTGGAAAAATGTGGACATTAGTTGTTTTTCGTCCGATGTATTAATAGAGGAGCCTGTTGTTGTTGATATCACTGGCGTTACTCAACCAGAAACCACCATAGCCACCGCCACTATTACTACTACAATGCCAACCGCTAAAACAAGAAAACAGTTTCATAAACGATTATAGCTTTGTATTGCTGTTAGAAAACGACCAAAATCTTTGCAATACTAAAAAGAATGGGATTATGTGAGTTGAGAAAAAGGTGGAAACAGTTTGTTTGGGTTGACAAGCAGAAAAACAGAATATCTGTATGTTTTTGTCAGTCCCTATCATGACTGCAAACCGTATCATCTCTATTGATGATTTTGCACAAGAAGATTAGCTTCCTTTTTCTCTTTGGGAATGAAACGGTAGGGAAGTGGTGCGTGCTCATGCATGAAAAAAGGGAGCGCGCCGCCACGGAGTGATGATGACGACAAAGTAGGGCCACAGACGAGGAGATAAACGGAGAATATAGGCTCGACGAGATTTCTGTAATTTCCATAAATTATTTGTGTATGATTTAATGGATGATGTAGCCACTTCTCAATAACAAAGTTATTCTCTCCTTGTCGCTGTACTTGAAACACACAAAGGTTTAATGCAAGTTTTATCTTGTTAGTTTTGATTTTAATCTCTTGCTGTTGCGTTGGCAATTGCAATCAATGTTTCGAATTCAATTCAAGCATCTGTATCTATGCCATATTCCATCATATGACACAGGAAAAGAGTTAAATGGAGTATGGAGTAAACGAGAAAGAGATACAGGAAAGGCAAAGGTATTGTGAAACGATCCGTAATCATTTGTTTGTACTCTAGTCATGTGGACTTAAGTGCACTGGAGCTGATCGACCAACAAGCAACTCACGTTTGTTTTAAACGTCCTGTCCAATCAAAATACATGCATGGTAGGAATCTTCAACCACGCATAGCTAGACGAGCAAATAAACAGTTAGGGTAAACCGCATTATATAAATGGCGTCTGTTGGGACTCGTTATGGTTTCCAATATCACAGTTATCCTACCGCAGGAATGAGTCTTGCTAAGTCCAATTTACATCACTATACTTATTTACCTTCTCCTCAACAGCTTCTTCAATGGTACAGAAATCTGTAATATAGATTGCAGTAATGTATGTATGAATATTGTGATGAGTAGCGGATCTTTACCGGCCCGAGTCAACAAGAGCAAAAGATGAACGAGAACAGAATGCTTAACTATTACCTAACTGTTAATAGAGTTGATTAGCCAATGGAGAGCAATTGTTTAGCACGGTCATGTTTGCTTTTACAAATCTTGTAAAAAGATGTTTGCACTTACCTGGGGAATAATCAACGCGACAATAGCTGCACTTAAGGTCGATAAATTGAGATCTTCTGAAGTACTCTGTCCTAGAGTATTGGTCCTCACAAATGGAGCTCGTTTTGAGGAGCCGCCGTTCCCGTCCTTAACCTGGGGCCTTGCGAATGGACAACTCATTTTGTGCGTATTAGATTTGGTTGGTTATTTTCTGTTTTAGTGGGCAATTTTAATTTGGCCACCTATCAAGGAACAAGGTTTGTTTGACTTCCGGTGTGAAGTTCACATCCACGTAATGAACATATATATAGGATCGCTTCTTATTCAGTGGGTAAAAGACTGTCAGAAGCACTTCAATACTTCTGTCCTGATTTTCATCTGGAAGGTCTGCAAAAATAAAAAAGGAAGCACACCATTATTTAATTTCCTTCATTTACTCTATCTTTTTCATGCAAACGTTTTTCTTTGCACAGTATAAACATTCATTAATTCACGACCCATGCAAGTTTTGGGAGGTTAACGTTGATTCCTCCGGGAAATATTTTCCTACAATTAGAAAGTAGTGAAATAACCCAATTAGACCCATTTCAGAACTTTTTTTCATGAAAGGATGGCAAATCATGCATTCACCACATGCAAAAGCAGTATGTGTATCCTCTTCTTGTAATGAAACCATCTTTCTCATTCAGTCGTGAATAATAATCTAAATTTCCTAAAAGGAAAAACGTGCAAAAATAATGCTATTAAATTTTGTACATTTTTTACTTCATATATACATAGATTTCATGCTAGTTGTAATTGCTTTAATTCATTTTCTCAGAATAGTTCATTTCTTTTTACTTGGCAGTCAAAATCAACAATACCATTTTTATTAAATCCTATTTCACAAGTAAACTTCTTGATGGTACAAAATAATATGAGGTAGAGAAACAGTGGAGAAGGGAAAATATCGTTTTACTGTTCTCGTAAAGTTTTGGACGAGTAAGTACCGTGCAAAAACCAATTTGAAATTTAAAACCATTTTACTGGCTATCTGGGCGATGGCCGAAAGGAGTAGCGGACATGCTAAGCAGACTTATAATAAACCCTCTCGCTCGTACACTTCCCGATATTTAATAATGTTATTATATTTGTAGAGCTAACAAGTTAAGATTCTACTTCCTCTTGTTGCAATAACAGTCAGCAGCAGTAGGGAATATTTATTTCATACATGAATTCATAAATTGAAATTGAACTTGCTGTACGGACTGAATTTTCAATTTTTTCCGTTCTGATAAACTTCAAAGGCACGTATCTACCTCGTCACAACATACTATGTATACATATGGAGAAAAGAAGACGAAGGAATCTTTCTAGCGTACATTGAGACTAAAGCAAGCTGCTTCTTTGTACAAACGAATCTCCATTTATTGCACATGTCTAATCATAATAATGTTTTATGCTACTCAATGAAAAGGATGACAATGGAAGGGAGAAAACCCCAAGTCCTCCAACTCTTCATCAGTTCATATAAATAACACATAGAAATTACACAAGGCTCTCATCTTTCCATTACACTCCTCTAGACAATATTACAAAAAAAAAAGAAATGATAAAATGGAGAAAGCAGTAACAAATGAATCCTTTTTCCTTCCTGTCAGCCAAAAAATGTTTTTACCATGCGTGCTCTTCTACATTGAAAAAAGAGACGACTATAAATTGAATTGAAAAAAATGATGGAAGCAACGTATAAGATATAAGATGAAAATAAGAGAAAGTATACTCTTAAACTATAAGTGTCCATGGATACTTTTTTGATCCAGATAAAAAGAGAAAATGTATCTCGTGTGTAACAAATTATAATATGCAGGCAAAACTCATGGTGGTACAAAACCTAATATAAATTACATTGTTATAATACACTTGTAATTGAGCCTGTAGAAAAGATTAGCCCTCTAAATACAACTCATTTTTTATTCACATCTTGCCTCTGTATCCAGATTTCTCAATTTCTTATCACTCTTTATTCGCTATTTAGACACAGCTGTTGCAACTTCTGTAAGTGGAAACCTATTTAAAGCTGATTTGGTTTGATGGAGATGAGTGATGCATGCGTAAATGTAAAAGCTGTAATCAGTAATCTCTATCATGCGTTTAAATACTACTGAAATGAGCAGATTTACATGCTTAATAAGATGGCACGATACTCACTCCACGTCAAAGGCAAAAAGGTTTTAAACTTGAAAAATTTACCTAAAATCAACGCACTTATTGGAATGATATTGAAGCGATAAACGGGCCAAACAAGGACTCCACTAGGAATTTTCAAATTCTTTCTTCTTGTATTATCTTTTTGTACATTCAGTTTATTGAGTAGTTGGGACACTGATCTATAAACTGATGCAAATAATAATCCAAAATATGATGACCGCCATGATGCAAAAAACAAGGGTACAGTCAGTACTGGTGCTCATTTACGCCATGTGCATTATTCTGCCAAATAGGGATAATATCTCTCTGCAAGTAAGCAGGCAACTTGATAGGGTTAAACATTCAAAAAGTTTTACTTGTTTGTCTGGGGATCTGTGCGTTTACGGTTGTACTACTATAGCTACGCATCAAAGATGCAAGGATTCTTTTGTCTTTATTGGCTACTGGAATTACTTCGTTTGTTAATCATATCCGTATGCTATATTGCAGCTTTTAGTATGTATGTATATGTAGTGTCTACATGTAGGCTTATCAAGTACGCTTTTCCCCCAGTTTGCCGACCATATGCACATAAAATATGTGATGAAGGAGAAAACGTGTAATGATAATGAGTAAGAGTGGTTTCAAAAGTACTCTTGAGCTGCTTTTCTCTCCCTTCCCCTTCTCCATCTCTTTCTCCGTTGGCATATCCTTGCACAACGCTTCAACTTCAACATAGCAGGCAGTAGACGAAGAAAATCTGGTGATAAAATGGTTTTTAGAGATTCATTAATGCTACCACTGACATGGCATACAATGTGGTGACTGCTTAAAACTATTAAACAGAATGCGTACGACCAGTGGTGATGATTTGAAAGCGTTTGCTTGCATGCCTTCTGCAAAACATCAGAAGAAAGGTTCATTTTCTGTGAAAGAGGTTGATTTAAAATGAAAGAAAAAGGAATGAAATGGTGAACAAACGAGTTGGAATAGCAGTAAAGAAAGGGCTTTTGGCTTTTATTTACCCACTTTTTCTCAACTGTCGTGTGAATGTGAAACCCTACAACAGACAGAGATCTGAGAAAGAGCAGAGACCAGCCAGTCTGATATCTGTCTGTCTTCTTGGATCTCTCGCCTTTTTTCCCCGGTATCCTCAAATGTTCTATTTTTTTATTACTACAGTTTCATCATCAGTATGCATTACACAGATGCATGAATACTTTGATCCTCGGAAAAAAAGTTACTAACCAAAAGTCAGTGCAAACAAAAACAAAATCACCATGAATGCAATCTTGGGAGACATCTTAATGATGTGTAGGTTTGTAAGCTCTTACAAATTAAGCCCGGAAGGAGTTACATGCTTCTCTTTGCATTTGCATTCTTCGCCAACACAAAAAGAAATGTTTCCTCAAGGCTTTTACTCTGCTGACACCCAGCACGGTTCCACTCTCAGCTCTTAGATCTCCACCATCGACATATTTATCTTCATTGTGATAAAATGTAATGTCTACCGTATCGTTAAGATAAATAATGCTATTATTAAGGATCATTGAATGAATGTCATAGAGTGTGAAAGTAACGCTTCCAGGTTTAATTAGTTACGACATATTTTTATATGCATGTGTCGTCATGCCGTGCAAATACTGCAAATATTTTTAACTATTGAAACCACTTGAACGGATTTTTCTCTTCATACGTCTTTATCATTGTATGCTTTGCTTTCCAGTTTGACCTTATCTCAACTGAGTACTTAATAGTGAATGCGTAATAATATTTATTAAATAAATGTGAAGCGATAAACGGGTCATAAAAAAGGCTTGATCCCAAAATACTTGGTAGAATACTGTGAATTGCACAATTTATGTACATTTATCTAGTTTGTCTATCATAAATAAAGTTGGGTAAGCACAAATTCCATATTATTTTCCTGATAATAATAATAGTAAGGACTGAACACTACGGAAGCCTATGTACATATTTTCCTATCCATCCTTTGGTCATATTTACATCTTACGTTCAATTTAAATTTCCTTTTCTTGTGAACGTTTGTATTTCCCTTGGCATTTCTCTTAAGTCGGCGGCGTTGACATTATTCTGCCGTTCTATGGAAAGGGCCTTATTATTTGTTTGAATATTTATTTGATATAAGCAAAATATCAACTCAAGGACAACTTTGGGGCAGATGTCTTGTATTCTTTGTATTTGCAAACACTGCAGTGTATGCCTTGTGTATGCCTCGATATTCTCTTGGTAAGATTCTCGTTTTTTCGTAAAATTGTCGATTTTGTGTGCATGGAAAGTGATAAAGTTGAAGTACTAAATGTATTTTAGAAGCTTGTATAAATGTTCGTTTGTTCTTTTCATATTTTGATGCTTACATAAATACACGAGGAACGAGAAATTGAAACGTTGTAATCATTCGCCTCAAAGTATTTTCTCTTTTGTACTAGTTTACTTGTTTTGAAATTTCAATTTAAACAGTTTTCCATCCAAAGGCGGATACGCATGTAGGTACGCTTCCACATTTGCCTCCTTTCAGATTGCATTGAATTGCCCCTTATCTTGTTTACAAATAATACAAATATCCGCAAACAAAATACATCGCTGAAATAGTAGTTTGAGGGTATACAGACAGATTTAACAGGGGGGACGACGCTCTTAGTAATTCCATGCTTACCCATCTACTTTATACATCCACCTACTTACATATATGTACGTACATAATGTGGACCCTCATTCTCATTACTTTCTTGTTCTGTGTGAACAAGCCACTAGTGTACTACTTTTGATGTCATTTCAGTCATCACTATTATTTTTTTATAATATTATTATTATTATTATCATTTATGACTATTGTACCCGTTACAACTTTTCCTTTCGTAACTTTCCTTCATTATTATGTCCATTTAGAGTTGGTGTCTTAAAAAAGTGTAACTTTTTGGTAAATAGATGAGAAGAGAGAAAG
>JAHZMZ010004903.1:0-18491 GCA_027743805.1 Lepidocyrtoides sp. E14
TTGATAATTACGAATGAGATGACATGAATACATTCATAAAATGATAAAATTAAAATTATTAATTACCAATAGTCTATTCAAGTTCACCAAATGGGCCACGATACACGTTTCATCTTCATAAATTCCCCAAACCCCGTGGTACCGGGCCACGATATGAAGTGCTTTAACCAGTTTTTCAGCCGGAGTAATTATTTCAGATTTAAACAGCATTAAACTTGAATTCAGCTTTTTTGATGGATGCTTGCCAAGCTTCACAGTATTTTCAGATAACGGATATTTTAACTGTTTCTCGTGATTTCCATCATTAGTTTTAGCAATAGCAGAAATATTACCAAACTAGACAAAAAAATGTTGAAAATGAATTTACATTAAATTTTTTAATCAAAGCTTTGTGCAAGTGCAAACAACTTACCCCTACAGCCCCATCACTGTCACCCAAAACAGTTTGGTAAAAGCTCGCATCTCCAGAAGCGGATTTTCTTTTCACAGCTTCTTGGATTAAATTTGACTCCTGTGACTTTTGTGCAGGCGGACTAGTTTCCATCACTTTTAGCTCTTTGGCATCAATACCAGGATAAATTAGTGTTGAGGATAGTGGGGCCTTGACAAAGGTTGAGTTCAACAACTGGCAAAAGTGATGTACAGTTTGAAAACTACATAATGAAATGTAAAAATTGAAATTGTAATTTCGCAATGCTGATACTTACCTTATTCTCATTCTTATCAATGAAAATGTCATTGCCATTGAGCCAGGTTTTACGTACTTTATCACCTTCATCAACCTCATCAGGACTCGAAATGTCCCTTTCAAATCTTTGAATCTTGGCGTTGACTGCCACGACCAAGTCTTCTGGGTAATCAATTACCACCATTACAGGCTGTAATGAAAAAGCAATTACAGCTAATAGAGCAAATCCATTTCCCAAGCCCAACTATTGACGACTGGTCACCAATCAAATCTGTTACTTGTGTACAATTTCAACTCTGTACTTACATCGGCGTTAGAATATTTCTCCTCTTCTTCGTATAGCTCCTTTCCTGTAAGTTTGTTTTTGATGTTCATTTCCACGCACAGACGGAGCAGTTTGCTTCTTTGACTGCCACAACTGCTCCCTCCTACACTGCCCTCAACAATAGGAGAAATTTCAATCTTTCGGAAACCCTCATTATTACACTCTGTACTTCCAACGGTTTCTATCATTTTTTCTCTTTCGTCTTCATTACGAACATACTTGTCTTGAAACTGAACGCCATCGTCATCCGCTGGGAATTCATTGATACCCTTGCAATCGATAAAACAGCTTCCAGCAGGTTCCATTTTTTGGCCAATAACCGTCTCAACTCGACTACCAATTCTATATAATCTAAAATGGAGGAAAAATTTGCTTAAGCAGCCAAAATAATGAGTAAGTAATTGGTAATTACCAAAGCATAATGAATGAAAGGATTATAACTAACATTGACAACGTGAAATTTAAAAATGAATGAATGGTAAACACTCTTCTTTTGATGTGAACAGTGAACAGTGATAATAAAACCGAAATATACCTTTATTTGCTATAATTGTAGTTAGTTGTTGCTGTTCCAAAAATTCCAATTCCAACTCTGGTAAAGTTTTTGCACCCAAAATTAACAACTTAGCTTACAGCTAATATTTTTGTTGGTGGATATAATTGGGGTTCCTTGAGAAACGTCAAGTCAAGTCTTTTCGCCCACTAACTGGCCCTAAGAACTGGCCAGCTCAATTTCCTTGTGTTGTTGCTTCCATGAAAATGAAACAAAGTTTGTTTAACAAACGTACACTCTCTCCACTCTCCACACTCCACGCACGTTGCAAAACTCTAGTTCAATCAAATGCTTTAAAATTTGGCCGTTGAGCCGTTGACACTGGTTGACAGTTAAATTTGAGTTCATGTGACGAAGTTACAGGTGAAGACTTTCAAAAATGAGCACTGAGCTTGTATGCTATATTATGCTGTGCTCTTTGTTTCAGTTTTCAGTAGTGTCGAAGGTGTTTCTGGACTAGCAATGGCCAGATGGTGTAATAATCATGCATAAGGGAACTTCAGTGTCCCTATTATTCCACATGAAAACGTGCAAAATCGTACAATAAATGCGATTAATGATTGCGAACTGAACAAAGACTATTTATTTGTCGTTTACTACTCACATATTATGCTTGTTTTTGCACATTTTGCTTTAGGGTTTGTGCTGACAGGAAATTAGAATCAGGGATTTCAATCAAAATAATCTTCAATAGTATTATTGGCTTCTCCATCGTCAATACTGTAATCTTGCGCGCTTGAATGCAACAACGGTAACACTTGCAACTTGCAGTTTATCTGAAATACCGAACTAGAATTGGGCATGGGATGGGTATAATTTGTCATTTTGGTAAATCTATTGCGTTGTTAGCTTTGGTTATCGACAAACATTTTAATGCACTCACTGGTAGATTGCTATCTTTTGTTATGATTGCTTTTAAAGGCCAGAAATTATTCAAATGATTTAAAGTTTATGTAAAATGTCTTGCAGAACATTTTTATTTTTCCAGCAAATTTTGGATACACCTTTGGTGCAGTAGTAGAAGTGCAGGTGTATATGATATTTTGTTTTCATGCAAAATACATAAATACGTTTGACGTGGACGGTTGAATGAGTAACAAACAACTCAATCAGAAAAAACATATAAGACACTGTAGTTGTAGTTTAAAAATATATTCTTATTAAATACGCCATTTTATATATACTGCTTACATATGTACATTGTTTTGAATTATACTACTATAGTACTATACCAATCCGCTAAGTATAGACAATAGTATACGGCAATGACTCTGCTTCAGTGCTTTATCAATGATAAATTATCATAGTGAAATTATTGTAGTTTCTCTCATTCAGCCCCCAATCAGCTATTGTCCTCCTCTTCAGATGTGGTATAGGGTAAACTAGAAGCCGTGTTTGGTGGAGCTCCTAAACTACCGAGTTCATCCTCAACGTCTGATTGAACGTTTATGCGGGTTACTTCCCCTTCCACTTCTGCCCTTTCCAAATCTACTGCTTCGTTTAGTAACGGTGTCAGACCAGTCAGACTATACTCGGTCATCTTTTCAGTTTCGACGTTTTGGATGATATCTGTATGCGAACATAGAAAAAGACAAAAATGCTTATTATGCTGGATTATGAGGCTATTCTAATAATATACTGTGTATGAAAAGTTGATATGATATTACATTAGTTTCATGTTTCCCTAAATTTTATTTTCATAATAATTTAAAATCTTACCGTCGACAATCCTACGTGGCGCATAAAGATGCCTAAACATTTGATTTTGTAGCCACGGATTAATCAGTTCAACATCTTCAAGTATTTAATAAAAACGAGCGTTATTCATTTTTGCGTGTGACGTATTTACGTATATAAATGTATGCTTGCTTAATAAAAAACGGTTTTACTTTGATTTTCTCCTGCCAAGAATCCTTGTTGACGAAGATCTTTAAACGTTCGATCCATTACTTGATTACAAGTACTTATTGAAAAGAAAATTGACGTTATCATCTCATTTGCTTCTAACTCCTTTTTCAGCTCGTTTCCTCTCTTGACCCTTTGGAATTCCAACAGTTCCGCTTTGAGTTGCTGACGCTCAGCAAGTTTCGTTGCTCTCGCCTGAAGATTTCTACGCTTTTGAATGAAACCTCTGATTTCAGTACGAATATCATGGAGTTCGTATTCTTCAAAGGTTTCCAAAAGACCTTGTTCCACCACTTTAGAACTTAAACTGGACAGAACAGACGCTAGAGGATCCTCCATATTTCCAGAACCGACAATGCAAATGTTTGCTTGTGAAGCTGTTGAAGTACCTATTGAAACGTGGTGACATTTTTTGGTAGGAGCCCGCTTTATTTCGTCCCCTTGTGTTCCTTTTTCAACGTATTCTGGAGGATTAAGTTGCTCAATAATAAATGGTTCCATTTCTTTTCTCGACTCATCTTGCTTATGGCGCTTACGACCAGACGATTCTTCAAATATAATATCATCGGTAGAAGGTCTGAAAACACCTCCCAGTTTGATTCGGGGTAATTCGATCATCGTTTTACGTCGATGCATGGGCGATCCTTTGAAGGTGTTACAACTAGAACAACAGTATTTCTTAAAATTAACCGTGGTGTCATTAGGAGCAAAATTCTTTTCACGAAAATCACGGAATGCGCGTCCTCTATAAATGTTTGGGTCCCATTGAAGATTATAGTAGTTCTTACTTCCACTTGGTCTAAAAGATTAATTGCACCAGCATTACTTTATATCGGATTTGACTGATTAAAATGCGCTCGCGGTGCTCACATTCGAGCATTAATATATGGAATACCAGATTTTACCGAAGTCCATCCTTTTGGATTCTTTGGCTTTGGCCACTTAGTTTACGATTACCGTGACCTTTCCTAGCTTGCTTTCGAATGTAAAGGTCTAGCTGCTCTATTTTCGACGAGTACAGTTTGTAATAGTCAATGTCCCGCCGTTCTTGTACTTCCTTCATTTTAATAGTTTTAGCAGTAAAAGCAAATCATTAGCAAAGGGCGAATCTTGCATATAGAGAATCAAACAGTAACTTATTTATGATCTTTGTTTTTATCTTTTATGATGCGGTTGTTGCTGAATGAATGCACAAATCACATTATTTTTCGCTTCGTTCAAATTAGCAGTTTTGAATGGTGTTTGGCTAATGGCTCAATGGCAACATTGCAACAAATTGGTATGCAGAATACATGATAGGAAAATAAATTTGTCTTTAATTATTTTTAATGCTACTAATGGTCATAAACTACTACTTACAACCCCTCATTTTACAAATCTATTAAATTAAGTTAGAAACATTCATATCTGCTATATAATATCTCAAAAAGTCAACAATAGTACGCTATAGTACCTATGTTATAACACTGTGTGTGAGTATTCATAAACAAAAGAGTTGAAGAAGATAACAAACAAATTTAAAAATAAAATTGCATTGTCTTAAAATATTGCAAGTCACATATATCTATGAGCTAGGAACAACAGTACTTTTAATACTATGAAGCATTTTGGAACACTTGCTTTGCTTTCGATTTCTCACTTCAGAGTCGACATTTATTTGCGCTTTGGTAAAGTTTAGAAAAACTTGTTCTAAACTGGTCTGGCCCACAGAATAAGCTTCCAAGCCAAATCTATCTTTGGCCACTTCCATTGCAGCAAACATTTTACCCCATGTGGCATCATAAGTTGTAACATGATAATGAACGTAACCAGGATGGATGTCCTTAAGAATACAACCTGTAAAAAACATTTAGAATAAAAACCGTGTATTTGTCTCAAGTTGCCCCATCTGCAGTTTTACCTCTACCTACTACACGTAACCTAAACACATTTGTTGCTGTTGTACACCATACCTGGAAACGTCTCTTCTATGTACGTACGAAGATCTTCCAGTTCTGTTTCCCATCGAGTTGGAGATTTTATTCCACGCAAGCTTCTTATACTGCTTCGTCTTCTACCGGATTCCTGTATAAAAATACACAATGATGATATGATACTCAAACTTTGGTAAATGGTCAATACTGAACAATGACTGAAAACATAGCTTTTGCTCTTGCCTGCTTTGTTCTAGTAAATACTTCATTAGCGTTCAGTCCTTTTGGGGTGACTTGAGCAATGAGTGTATATCCTTCCCCAAACTTGCTTTTTAATTGTTGTGGGGAGCCCAAGCATCTAAATTTTCCATTCACCATGATAGCTAAACGAGAACAGAGAGCCTCACATTCCTCCATACTTGAAAATAAAAAGCGAAAGCATTTGTATTACAATCGGTGGTAAAAACACTCATTAGATCAAACTGTAAAAATTTACTGTGTCATTTACCTATGAGAAGTTAAAATGATGGAAGTTCCAGAGTCACGGACTTCGGAAATGGTATTCCACAAGTGTCTTCTTGCCACTGGATCCATGCCTGCATAACAATATAAAAGTATTTATTATGGTGCCCAACTTTAAGCTAATTTTTGGTGGGCTATCAAATAATACCTGTGGTTGGTTCGTCAAGAAATACTATTGGTGGGTTTCCTATTAAAGCTACCGCAGTGGAAAGCTTTCTCTTGTTTCCTCCACTGAAATTCAGTATCGATAATGCATTAGTTTGTTATATTCATGTCTCATTCTCTTCACATCGTATGTCGTCGCCACAGTATATAAATTCCTAGAATTATTGGGTACAACTAACCTGTAGGCCCCAACGTATTTGTCAATATGCTGAGAAAAGAGCAAGCGCATTGCCAACCTGTCCGCTAGGCCGTTAATCAGCTCTTCTTTAATTCCCCGTAGTCTTGCATACATCCAAATTGTAAACAAAAATTGGTAAAAATGTAAAATTTTGCATCGATTTCTCAAAAAGACCGCATGTTTTTTTTCAAAACATACCTGCTCCATTTATGCCAAGAAGTCCTGCATTTAAAAATACACGCATATAAGTAATAATGCTGAGATGAAAAGCAAGTTTGGTCTACAAAAAATTGGATTTTTTTTCAATGCATACCAAAACATTCGCCTTTCTGTACTCCAAGGTTTACTTTATCCACTGCTAAGAAGTTTGAGTAATACTTTGTCAGGTTACTAAAATATATATATCAAGTATGAAAATCCAAGGCAAAAACCCTTCACCGCCAGCTCAACAAAACTGATGATGATGGAGCAATCATGAAATAAGATTAAAAGCTTACCGTAAAACTAAATTATTTGATTGGCACAGCTCAGTGAGATTCGTATTGCGAATTCTATTGTTTTCAGCAAGCACGTCAGAATCCTCTAATCCTATTTCCTCTGAAATATGAATGAGAAAAGAAAAAGTGTAATAATGAATGAGTAGGTAAGTAGATAGACACATGCAGACTTTCTCATTCAATTTGCAATGCCACGATGTAAAATGCACAAGACTTGGTCTACAGAGTGTAGTAGTAGTAGTATTAGGTAGTGTATAAACAGCACATTATTATCAAGTCACCTTCAATTTCATCCTCTTCGAAGGTTTTTGCCACTTCTCGGTCTCCTTTGTACAAATGAAGAAGTCTCGTGAAGATTTTTCCCTCGAACATAAACAGAATGGTAAAGTATACTACAAACGAGATAAGTAGATACACGACGTTTCTTCCAACTCCAGAAGGATCCCAGTCCAAGTAGTTACTTTTTACTGGAAAAATTCCGTGGGAAATTATGTAGTATTCTTAAGTCAAAATGTATTTTATAAATTATTTATATGTTCGGCCCCCACAGACAATGGCTTACGTTTTGCGCAGCAAAATGAATCAGGAAACGCTGGACAAAGGTAGTCTAAATTGTAATTTGGACACTGCCTTGAAAGCTGGTAATTTGTGGAAAGTTGAACAATGCCCATTCCGAGGGCATAGTTTGGAAAAATGAGGAACAATTTGTTGAGAACATCAGAAATGTAACCTAGTCTGAGTTCAGGTATTTGAATGATCACCACTGAGAGCATTGTGGCCATTCCTGGAAATGAGGTAAATTTATAAATGCTTATGAATAATTTTGTATTGTTTCATCCGGAGACACGGCTCCTGCCAAAAAAAATATTATGCATGCAATATTTGTCTGCATGAATCATGATTACCCGTAAATATATTGAACATGACCATTCTCGTGAATCCAGTACTGGGAATGGTGAAAGCAAATGACCACAGGTACATGAAAGGTATAATGGCAAGCCCGTAGGATATCAGCAAAATAAGCAGATTAGCTTGCATATGAAGTGCTACAAAGTCTTCTAATTGAAAAACTTGTAAAACGACCAAAATTCCGAAACAGGGAATAATGTAGTTAACCAGATCCACCAAAAAGCTAGCAATCCAAAACAAGGGCAATTCGACACCGGAAACAAACTGCAAATGCTTGGACTTTGACTCTCTCTCTTTGATCAGAAACACAACGAAGCTTGCGGCAAGGAAGCTCATTCCAAATGCAATGTTGTATCCTACTTGAAATCCAACCGTGTACAGCCTTCCAGCCTGCTTCAGTGAGTCCAATCCCGTGTAAGGGAATGGGTGATTTGTTAGCTGAATTGTGTGGTTCTTTGGACGGAGAATGGCATTTGAGATTAAATTCATTGAAAGTGGTGGAGAATGGAAGGGCTGATTGTTGAAAAAACCGATAAGCTCATTGTAATTCTTATCAGATGCAGGAGAAGTAGGTCGTTGATCAAATCCAACAATGTATCTATAGTTCAGCAGCACCAAGTCCTCTTCACCCTATCAGCATTCAAACACAATGGAACATAAATGATTATGAAAAAACTCTCTTTTTCTCTCTCGTTAATACCAACAATATCAGTATAATATATTGGTGCAATAGTGAAAGGAAAACATGAGGATGCATCATTATCATCATCATGATGCTAGTAAAATAAATGTTTACAAAACGATTTGCTCTACACTTGATCATTACTTACTTTCTCCAGAATGTAGTCAACGAATGTTCGATTCTGATCTATAAGCTCAAGGATAAAGTTTGCTCCCACGTTCTCTTTGTACGATGTGCAAACTTGGTCTTCATCAGGACATCTCACTGTAGTCACCGTTTTCCCTAACCGCTCGTATCTCTGCATGTACCAATAAACAAGAATATAAGCTCTACATTCTTTAAAAAATCACGTTCATTTCATTGCATCAATTTCAATGAGAATCAATATTTTACTCAACTAACCGCAAGAGTCAAGTAATGTGGTGGTGGATCCATTAAACCGGGAAGGTAGTTCATAATCAAAAGGACAGTTGTTAGATACAACAGTGGAATGCCCATCTATTTGTGTAAAAACATATTTTGTCAACAAGTACGATGAGTGCGGATTTGTCTTTTACTTTTGTTGTTAATGCTGAAAACTACCTGCACAAGAAGAAGTACGCGATTCCTAACTGCATAAATACACTTCTTTACGACCATTGCTTTAAATTGCTGAAATTTCAGTTGCAATCCGGTTGCTCGTTTACTTTCTTCTTTTTCCAATTTTTCCAACATCTCTTTGTCCATATTAACCTCAACTGCTCCGTGTGACAGAGCATGGCTTCCATTCTGTTGACCTCCTACCAGATTTTCTTCAGCTTCTCTTCCAACTCTGTAAAGAGTCGTTTCACGGCAATTATTAATAACGATAATATATAACTTTATTTAAATGATGCAAAAAAAAAAAAAAAAAATTAGTACAGCGGGTAAAGAGAGAGGCCTTACCGTATAAAAATTTCTTCCATTGTGACGATACTTGAATTGAAATGCAAATAATAAGTTCATAATACGGTTCAATTTACATACTTGAATAAAAAAAAATTACCATCCAAACCTGTCCAGTTTGATTTAGACTTTTGCACAATTTTTGTAAAAATGAATAAAGGAAGAAAAAAATTACCCGCATCCATAACTAGCAATACCAAGCTCATCTTTACGCATCTCTAGTTCTTCAAATAGTGCTGGAAACAACTTTGATTTACCATCTGGCAAAGAGTAGCTCAATTCTGCGCCCACGTTTTGATCGATTTCCACATCTGGAATAGACTTTCGAAGCACCTGAGTGATCTTTTCAACTTCACAAACAGGCTGCTTTACAATAATTAGATGATACCCTCCACCTAAATTGCATGAACATAAAGAAAAGTGAAACGCTCGTTTATAAAAAAAACTACCCTGTCACTTGGACTGAAAATTTTATGCACAAGAGAACAAATAGAACATGTTGATACAAAATTGTTATTTTTCATTAAAAAATCGAATTGGTTTGACTCATACCATATTTCTTTTTTAGAAACAAGCTAGATCCACAACACTGTACTTCTCCTTCAGCCATTATGGCAATTCTATCTCCGAGAAGATCAGCCTTCAAAAAATACGACATTTCATTGAACACGTTCGTTTTCTGTAAAATCACTTTAATGTTAGGAAAGTTTTACTATTTTATAACCTCCTCCATGAAATGGGTAGACAGCAAAACTGTTCTGCCTTTCTTTTCACTTTGTATCAAGTCCCAAATTCCCCTCCTTGCCCCTGGATCCATTCCTGAACTTGGCTCATCAAGCAAAACAACCTAATCAAAAGTTTGCAGAAAAGTTTTGTAGAAATGCATAAAACATGAAATCAAACGGTTAAAATTTCAATGTCAAAGTATTGTCATCAAATTTGCAAAATCATAAGGTTTCTTTTGGGTATCACTTTTGATCCTCCACAAAATGCAATTCCAACGGATAGTTTTCTTTTCATTCCTCCACTCAATGTATGGCTTTGACTATCCCTTTTGGGTTCCAAACCTAACGCCTTTATCATTCTATTCACTTCTCCTCCCACTAATGACTCATCCATCCCTTTCAACAACGAAAAGAATCTCAGGTGCTCTTGTACCGTCAGTTCATCAAATAGCACATCATCTACAAATGACAACCAAAATATATGTGATTCCTCGTTTAGTTCAAGAACACAAAATATTGCATCAATTGGAGTCAGTGGTTCAATGTCACTTTTCAGGCGACAAACCACTCTAACAAAAGTGATCATTTCACTTTTTTTATGTATACATACGTTGCGGACACAAGCCAAGGCTGGATCTCACAGCATTCATGTTTGTGCAAATGTCATAGCCGTTGATATAGGCAGTTCCCGATGTCGGGGGGATTAAACCGGTAAGCATTCCCATTAAAGTTGATTTGCCCGCTCCGTTATGTCTAAAACAGGAAATTTTTATTGATATTATAATATATAAAACGACAACGCATCATAAAAGCAACCGAATTGCACATGTAATCATGTAAATAGTTGACGCCGTTTAAAAGTATATAATTTTTCTTGGGTAAACTTATGCTACACATCTACGGCGTCGTGTTGTGTTGTGTGGAATGTCAACTTACCCCAGGAGTGCAGTTGTTTGACCTTCATACATGTTCAGGTGCATGTTTCTCACGGCTTTTTTTCCATTTCGGTATTTCTTACAAAGACCCTTGGTCTGCACTCCAGCCATTCCATTCTTTGGTTCAGATTCAAAAAGGCTGTTTTTCACAGCCTCTTGTTCATTTTCAACATCAACAGTGCCAGAATGTATGGTGCCTCCCGTCCAATACCATTTCTGTAAACGCATTCCAAAAATACAATTTAAAAAAAATAGCATCATTTTGTCTTGTCTTTAGAAGAGGAAATGGCCTGTCATTCATTGTTAAAGGAACTTGAAGATCTTGACTTGGTTCATGCATTATCGATTCATAATGTGACAGGAAATAAAAAGCAATCTCTTTATCTCTGCTAGCATCAATATCATCGCCACCATCTTCAGAGTGTTGTTGTGATGTTGGAAGCCAAAGTGTAAGCAGCTAGCATTTTTTTTTAACATGTTGGATGCAGCATTGTATAACAGCAGCATAACGGTGGTAGAGTGCATAACGTCAAATTTCAACTCTTTATAACGTAAGGATCATGCGGTTACTCATGCATGTAAACCTTACATGAATATAATAACCTCCCATCACTACACCTCAATGATCGTAAAGATTAACCTACAATATGCTTTTGCACTATCATTACCTCCATTATTATAGCAAGACCATAACATATTATAAGAATGCATATACACATGATGCTTAAATTATAGGTATATTAGGTAATCTTTCAGGTGCTCTTCATTTTTTTGGCTGATAAAAAGGCGTATATAATAGAAGTGCAGACACCTTCAGACTAATTGTGAACATTGAAGAATACACCATGATATCATGCAAAAATAGTGAGATGTTCTGCTGAGTACATATTGGAGGAATGGAGGAATGAACTATTAGTAGTACTGATGATGCTATTATTACTGCTTATCATAAAGGAAGGATAGCTAGGTAATGTACTATGTATTGTTAGTGCAGCCACAATTGAGGTTAGTAAAAGATGGGAAATGCATTGTCAAGATTTTTTTTATCCCCAACAAGACAAACAATCGATCCTTAATAATACCCAATCAAAATATAGGCTATTGGTCAAGGTTACTCGTAGGGTACACTAGTGACTAGTCATCATCGTCAATGTATGTAAAAATGTAAATAAATAAATAATAAAGCCATTGCCAACTACCAAACCTGTTTGGTAATGAAAACCATACAAGAAAGTTTGTTTGGGATGCGTAATGATAAGAATGCAGTCAAGTCACTGTATAGTAAGAATTTGTAAACAAATTACTTATTCATTTCCACGTGGAAGAGGATATTACGTGGAAGCGGTTATATGCATTTTTTATGTGTGCTGGTTATCAGCAAGAAGCAAAAAAATAAATAGGGATATGACTACAAGGCATGAACTTGGTATTACTTTTCTTTATCATGAGATGAACATTGCATTGTGAATCTGGAAAGATGAGCGAAACAAAACAAAAATCCTTCCCTTTTCTTATTATTACCACTCTCGCTAATCATGATCTTAATCTTAATGAGCACTCACCGTAAACAGAAAGTTCCAAGGTAGAGGAACTCCATAATCTCCAGGTCTGACAGCTTCAATGTACAGAGCCATGACCATGTAAGCAACTCCATTGACTATCATCATGAGGATGCAGTCTCCCATTGAAAAGTTATCGTCCGGGCCAGAGGCCTGGAAAATGGTTGACCATTGGCATCCTGCTCCAGAGCCTTCAAACATACAAAGAATTTGGCACGCAAAGGCTACCGCTGTGTTGTTGAGAAAGCAGCAAACAAGTTTTGTAGTTCGTGACAGAAGATTGTATTGAGGTTGTAAAAATCCATATGGCACGTAATGCATGAACCAAACCGTTCCTGCCGCAGTTGCAGCAGCGTTTGCTAAAGAAAAAGGGAGGGGAAGGAAATAGGCGATTCATCATTTGGAATTGTTCTTTCTGCATGATTACGCAATTACATAAATTGGTTTTTTTTCTTGTTGCTGAACTTGAGCCTTTCATACCATTGGAAAATATACTGGAAATGAAGAAAGTAAAGCAAATGATTTGGAATGAGAATACTGCAAAGATAAAGAAGACAACAGTTCCATCGCTTGCAGACAGAATGGCCAAGTCTTGAGATTTTGTAAATTTTGCCTGTTACACGGAATGAAAAAAAAATGTATCAAGATCCAAAATACCTATGCAGTATTTTTGCTTTTATGTATATTAAATTGAGAAATGGGAAACGTTAATAATAGCTGTGCATGTTTCAAAGTACCTTTAGGAAAATGGTCATTAGTACAACCGAGGCAATTAGGAATATAAAGCATTTCGTAAACCAAGCTGTCCAATGCAGCCAATTATCCAGTCCCATCATTTTCATGTATTCCTTTTCATTTAAACAAACTCAGTTAATTATAAAAATCCATGATTAATGATTGAAATTTTTATTCTGTATATTTGACATTATTATGCTAAACAATTAGCTAACCTTCAGTCTTTTTTCTTTCTCGTAAACTATAGACTTTGTTATATTTATCACGGGATATATAAAACTGAGCATAACAATCATTGGTAGCCACCCCTGAAGAGCAAAAAGGTACTTGTCATCGTAGTAAGCCCCGTATGGAAACCTCTGTAGTTTGATATCGTACTTGTCATAGCTGCCAACTTCTGATTCATTCAAAAGCTCTCTGGTTATCGTTCTATCTATTGCATATTGCAAATACAGGAAGCCTTCCTCACTGTAACCTAAATTCAATAACAACGGAAACATGAGAAAATCGCTTAGTGGTTTCCCACCATCTGATGTCAGTGACATAATTAAGCAATTAAAAAATGACATTGACAAATGATATTTTTCCCTTTCAAAAGCAAAATATTTTGTCGAAATGGATTTGGGACAAACCTGGAAGACCTCCAGACAACGAGTCTTTTGATCTTGGACCAAGCAGCTGGAACAAAGGATACACCAACTCGGTGAACCATGCCGGCTTGATTCCAAATCGTTCGCTTAATAAGTCAAATGTACTACGTTGATTGGCAGGAAATCGTAGCTTGTACTAGAAAGAATTGCAAAAGTAAATCAAACATGCTAAAAGTGTGATTTTGTGTAAGTTTCTTTAATTATATTTGTCTGAATGCAAAACTTACACGTATATCTGTAGGAAAAGTCTCGTTAATATTTTCAAACGTTATTCCAGCTAAAACTGGCGTCGTTGCTTCAAAGTCTACAGATTGATGAATATTTGCATTGTCCGCGGACAATTTATACCCCTCCACCATTTCTTCCTCAGTCTCAAACACTGTGACTATTGATCAATATCATAAAGTATAGTTAATTACAATGCGTCATAATTTACTGATATGCGTTGCAAGCAGTATTTTATTTTATTTTCTTACAATTGTACTTCAATCCAGCTTGGTCAAAGTAACGCTCTTGGACTTTTTGCATTATCAAATTGACCAGAGGATTGTTTGGCGTGTAATATAATTCATTGCTATTTTTTTTAAATAATAAAAAATCAAAATTTAGTTTATGAACATTTATTCCGTGGCCATACCTGTTTTTATGGCTCTTAAAAAAGTTTACAAGTAATGGTAAACTCACCATCTTGTTCTAACTACTATTGGAGGATAATTTTCTATTAGTAGAGGCCCGTAGATAGTTGGCTCTGTGATGTGGTTAGAAGGAACAATATTTCGAACAATGACTAAAACTATTGTAAAGAGAAGAGGTAGCAGTACTTCTGTTACAGTCTGAATTTTATGACGCATCTGAAGCTTATAGTTTTTCCAAACCAGCAAGGTGAACATCTTCAATTTGGAAGTTGATTTGTTGCTTCGGCTTTTTGGGCTTGGTGATGATATACTCATTTTGTCCGGCCTGCAAAAAATATTTTTCTTTTTACATAAATACCTACATAAATACATTATTAGTAGACAATGTTGACCAAGGGAATGTCACTGGACTCTATTGAGAATTAATTAATGCTAACATCATGTTTACAAACAAAGACAATTGTTGATGTGCTGTAAAATATGCAACTAACCACCCAAGGGTTAAATGAACTTGAGAGTTGATTCAGGTATACATGTGTAGTTGCGTGCTAAAAAGGGTTGAGTATGCTTATTCTGAAGGGTACAACATTAGAAGTTAAAAACAAATGAAACAAAAGTGTTTATACAAACTTTACAGTCTTTGCATGTCTGAAAGGTTATTCCCTTATTATGGTTATCGTTTTCAAGCTCATTAATACATTTACAATCAGTGTTGCAATGTTTTATACTGGTATAATTTCGCACGAGTACAAAATCGGTCTACTCAGAATACAGCATTTTACATGGGTTTGTAAGAAAAAAATACAATATAATGCTGAAGGAGTGTGGATCTTGACAAAGGTCACTTGTTACGTTTGAGAAAAATAAAATGATAATGAAAAAGTCCTTGACGTGTGCTTATTGGCATTATGTATCAAATTTTTCGTTCAGCAAAAAATTAAAACTTTTCATTGGAATCATATTGGATAGAGTATTTCTGGAAATGAAGTTTTCAAGGTTGCAAAGTGGTTTTGTTGTATTTACAACGATAGAAAATGAACACACAGTGAGTTGGTATACTATATGCACTTTTGTTTCTTGCTTTTGTTATTTTTGGTGTGGAATACTAAAAATTAGTAGGAAGCCGTGTGGTAAGCAAATGTGTATGAACAGAATGTGCAAGGTGTGAATTGGAAAATGTTTTGCGATAACAAAGTCCTTGAATTTCATATAATCCATCTGTCCAAGAGCATTCAAACTAATAGACATTTTTAATCTACATGCTACATTTGTGACAGCTACAACAGTGAAAAAACAGGTACTCACGGTGGATTGTTTAGATCCCAGCTTTTCGCCGAATGGCTACCGGGAAGTGCGAACCTGCCCATGTTGATTAAATATTTTGTATGGAAAAAAAATTACAGTAAAACTGGAGCAAGCACTGTTCGAGGCACTTTTTACCACAACTTTTGATATAAACTATTCACAGCAAGGAGTATAATCTAATACACAATTAATTTAAGCCTACAAAGTTACGATGATGTCGACGAGATATTAGTTTGATAAAAGCAGAATTCCAGGGATCCTGAATAGACATTATTGAATGCAAATCCAAAGTGAGTAGACCACAACAAAAAACTTGTCACAAGAACGGAGGTCTACCACCATCACCGACATTTCATATCCCGGTACTTTTTACAATGAGGCTGAATAATGTATGTTCCAATATATTCGCTCTCTAGGCTCGATAGATTCCTATTCTGGCCAAGAATCCCGGTCAAGTAAAATACGAATGCTGACCTTCAGATACCAGACTAGGTCACACAGTAAATGGTGCAAAAAATTATTGATTCAAAAAAGCACACGATGCCACTCACTCAATCACTTGCACTTTTATGCACTGTAAATGCGCTTATTTACTGCAGCCATGTTTCGCTTTCAACAAATAAGCAAACGCACACTTTTTAAATGAACTCTACTGCAAAAAATGTGCTTTGATAAACGACATTTCGTGTTGATACGAGACAACCAAAAAGAATACAAAAAAAATTATTTTTATATACAGTAATCACCGGCAAACTGATAAAATGAAAGATCATAAACGTGCGTTGCAACGAAAACAGTCCACTTCCAATGTGAGAGTCTGTAAAAAATATGTATCAAATCACAGAGCTTCTTAAATCCAAAATGCACTTTACAACATTTTTAACGTTTTTTCTTCTCAAGAAATGTGCTGAACCCATTTATCTTTCAGCCTTCACATCAAAAAAATCTTTCATAACTTTTTTTTTTTGAAAACTTTGCAACAGCCACCTGCAAGCAAATGTTGAGTGAATCTTAAAAGACGGTATAACCATAATTCGTTCAGCTAGCTTTGCAGCTCTCAGTGAGAAGAACGAGTGGCAACGGCAGCAACATCATGTCTTATGTCACTGTTGGTGTTTGCATGGCCAAACTTATAATAAGAAGGCATTTCTCACGCAACTGTTAAGTTAAACTCCAAAATGTTCCTTTCCTGATTTAGCAAGTGATCGTTATTGCTGTTAAATATGAATGGAAGAGTGTGTTTGCTAGTTGTCGTCAGTCACAAGTATAACCAACTACAACTACAGCAAATGACGACAATGGGATTTTAATATAATAATGCGTAAAAGAGCGAATTATATCACCAACAAGATCGTATAATTAGAGGTATTTTAAACGCATGCACTTGTTATTCCATATTTGCAATTTCATCTTAGCCTATAGTCTATACTACATGTTTTGTAAAAAAAAATATTTATCATCATCCGTTAATATTTACTTAACGTGCAGTGAATATATATATATTCCTGCAAAACTGTTAAAGATTCTACATATATGCACTTTTTTACGTATTGTTATTATTATGGGTTGAATTGAAGCATGATGATGATATAAGTAAGAGTATGAGGCTCATATACGATGCTTGTAGTAGGCGTAGTACAGGTAAAAGGGTAGAATGGATTAAAAAGTTCCACTTCTTGTCAGTGTACCAAATGCCAGAAGGATATCCACAAAGACCAGCACTAGTGGTAAAGCAGCAGCATCCAAGACCAAGAAAATGCAATTTCCATACAAAAAAGTAGGAATAAACAAGACATGAGCATCATCAGTATACAATTTTTTTTATAATATTATTAATATCACTGAAAAAAATACCAACATATTATTTCATCAGCAGCAGCGTCCGCAACTACTACATCCTGCAATCTAGGTAAAGGTGAACAAATTGTCTGAATCAGAAAATTGATCAGAAAGCTCTCAAGTCAGAAGAAGTGAATCTCATATGCATGCATTATGAATGATTTTGTGGGTTCAGGTAGTGCAGTGGTTGGTTGCCTTTGTTGTTGGTCAGGATGGTGATGATGAATCTTGACAAAAAAATGCAAGTTCTTCCAATTCATTATAAAACATAACCGTAGATATTTAATGTTATATAAGCATAAAAAAACTTTAATGTACTGTCCGCAGGCGTAGGATATATCGTTTTTGTGCACTTGTATTATTAAGAACATAATATTATGGTGACGATGATCATCATCATTGCCTTCGTCTACATTTTCTCATGTACCATGTGTATTGCGATACAATACAGTATGAAGCACTTTATCATTTAATGTGCGTTATGCGTAAGCTATATTAACAATGATTAAAACAAAAGGTAAAGCCCAAGGTAAACAACTTCACAACGTCTTTAATAATAATGATGAGATGGTAGAGTATAGCCAAGTGAAGTAAATGGAATAAGAATACTTTGGTGGGACCCTTTATCTCATTATTGTGTTGTTATCCAACATAATGCATGGGTGCTAGCCAGTGGGATGTTATGTCGCTGCTGATGATGATGTACCTTTAAGATAACTATTTTATCATTGTTTTGCTGATTATATGGTTGTACTGACTAAGAAAGAGTCAACGATGGCGACAAAACGCACGTATATGTCGTTTCAGTCGCTGCCTTGCATTTAAACCATCAAGAAATGTACATCAG
>JAHZMZ010004904.1:0-13915 GCA_027743805.1 Lepidocyrtoides sp. E14
ATTTTTTTTCATCTCCGTCTAAAAAACTTTTCTTCTCTTCCCAATTGTCTGAGTAATCTCTTAGTTTCGTAATTCTCTGGCATCCTCTCTAGCAACATGTTGCTGTTGTATCTGCATATAAAAACCTCAATGTGCATCCTTTGGCCGATTTAGAAAAAAATCTTTCTCCATTTCTATTACTCTTATTTATCTATTCAAATAAGTAGAATGAAAATTGCAATAACAATGAAAGTAAATAATAGTAATAATAATAATAGCAGTCATATTCAGAATTCTCATTTCATTTGAATGACAATGATGTGTAATAATAGCTATATTTATAAGTTGAGCTAGCGGCCCGTGTGAAGGCGTTGCCTTCGTCTAATTTAAATTAATGGAATAAAGTAAAGTCCCAACTTTGGTTGATGGGTTAAGTTACGATGTTTGTCCGTCCGTCTGTTTAAAATTCTTTTTTTTTTCAGCAACCCAATGAGCCATAACATCCTGTTTAGAAGAATTTCTAATGACAGCAGTCGTTATAAACCGTAACATTGTTCAAATTTTTTATATCGCGGTATATGTCATATCATTTGAGGCATTTAAAGACATTTTCCAATAGTTGTAAAAAAAGCATTATAGTTCTCGTTACGTACTTAATGTATGCTCCCACATTGTTTAAATTAATTGTTTTTTTGGTCATAAACTTTATGACACCAAAATAAACATTACTACTATTAACATTAATAAATCAACTATTCAAATTGAACAGCGCTTCAAAAAAATCGGACAAACTCTGTAGTGGCTGTTGGTTAGAAGACTTGAATAAGAAGGAAACTTTTGATACTAAAAACAACTTGATAATTGACATAACTTTATTAGTTCGATAAAGAGAAAAATAATATGTGATGTAATGTTCTGTAAGCAGGAAGACTGCTTTAACAATTATTATTCTAAACAACACGAAGATGGATCAGCATGACCACTGTATTCCTTAATCCCACCAACTCACTCATCATGATCATCTCTCTCTCTTTCACCTCTTTGGAATGGATGCACATTTCATTGCAGGGTGCGACGAGTACGTGTAAATATGCATTTTTATTTCACCACTTCAACCTTTTTAACAATACAAATCTTAAGGGGAAAATTTATGAAGAGCTCTTTAGTAGTCGTCAGTCGTCATCATCACCAGATTGAACAGCTAAACCAGACATTGCTTATTATCATTGAATACAAAGCAGCAACTGCTGATACGTTTCTATTTTCATGTTTTATTATTAATAAAATTTATCATTTAAGCATTTACGTGGGAACATTATGGATTCAGTTCTTCTAAACAGCATGGTTCATGAATTCATCATGATCCAGTTCACCACCCATTTAAAGCCTACCATCGTAGAATTTTTAACAATAAAATTCTCCTTTATTTTTTTCTATATGAAGGAGTGAAAGGAACATAAATCCAATAAAAAAAACTATGAGTACATGTCCTTTATATCTCTGCATTTTTACTTTAAGATGACGAGCATCATAGAATGTGGCGCAAACTTCAACATACATAAGCATGACATGATGACGATGGTAAAATGTATTGTAAACATTTATTTTTTTATGTGGCCACTTGGGAAGAATACCTGTCAACTCTTTTCTTACTGGATTCCATTCCAGACAAATAAGGTACCTCACTACCTACACCATCATATAACCGCCATCACTAAAACTCCAATATTATAATAGTCATTTTCTGGAGGAACCAGTAGATCCTTTCGCCACTACATAGTTTATTAGCACAATCATATTTTTAAACTATAAAGTGTATAAATGTACAACATATATGCAGAATAACAATATTAAATAATACCATAATATTGTGTTGCAGGAACAAATCGAATTCAATTCTTCAACTCAGTAACATAAAATTTGATGCACTGCAACAGTCGCATCAAAGCATTCAGAGTTACTTTTACGTGACATGATAATGACCATCCAAAATATTCTCTTGTACTTTCTCTTAACAAGCCGTAAAAAAATGTTTTCTTAAATAAACGGGAGAGAGGATGGCGTTTGTCCATTATGAGTCGATTCTCGATTACAATAAATAGAATACCTACACAAGTTCACTCTGCCTGTGATCGTGTTTGAGTGTATGTATGTGTGCGTGTGTGAGTGAGTTACTGAGTAGAGTTGCCAGTTGCCATGTTCAATGGCATTTGCATTCTTTTCTCACATATTAATATTCATACTGCATCTGGATGACAAGTGTTATGATTTTTGTTCTAAGGACGATTATTCTGATGATGATCATGATGATGGTGGAGAATGGTAAGATGGTTGGTTCCTTTTCTGAACAACCGAGTTATAGCAGTCAGTTTAGTTTGTACAATGCACACACGCTGCATGCTCGGCTGTTGTTGATGGAATACCGAACAAGACAATGATTAATCGGATCAGCGTCCCATCAAAGAGAAGCATCATCCTCTGAATCTCAAAATGGTAATAATAATAATAATAAATTAGCATTAATAATAATGCTAGCAACTGGACGTGGTCAACTCGAGGAGATATGGAGTGCCATTTACCAACCAACCAGCTAAACACATTTGTACAAATCCACCTCTGCCATCGCCATGCGCTTCCGTTTTTCTCCTTGATGCTATAATAAAAGCTATTTGGATATAAAAGAGTTATCTGCGGACAGATTGTCTTTCCAAAGATGCCCACGGAATGTCCAATTATCAGAATGACTTCCACACTCGGTATCATCATCATTGCAAAAAGTCATTACTGTTCAAGTTTAACTGTAATCAATTGTCATACTATTCGATTTTCGCCGCCCAAGAGAGCAACAAGCACACCATACAGCAGCCTAAGATTAAGATACATTTTTATAAATAATATTTATGACTTTGCATTTACATATTTTTAATGGAAAGGTATGCGTTTTGAGTCTTATTAGTTTTTCGCCATTCCTTTGCTGTGGTGAGGAATTATAATTAGGTAGGGCTAGCAGTATCAGATCATTGACTTGTCTATAATGTTTGTAAGAATGCACAAAGAGGGTAGTCCTTTCCTTCAGTTGGTCAAATAACATAAACTTGTCGTTCTCTCTCGGAGTCATTGTGAGAGAAAAATAGCTATTATGTCTGCCAGCAGTATAAAAATTTTCATGTTTGTAAGGAAAGAATTAATGAGTTTGTAAAAAAATCATCTAGTCAGAATATAGTTAATGAGCATTATTCCTTGTTCACGGCAAAAGTATACCTGCGCATGGCTGATTTTTTACTTTTTCACCATTTTCAGCATTTTTAATATTCTGTCAATGAGTCAATAATTTCATGGAAATCAAGAACGAGACTTCATCAGTTCTGAATTAGATTTGATAATATGTAGGCTATGGGCTATGTCTTGTCTCTCTTTAGACAGTCACTCCATTATCTTGTCTGTAGATTACGAAAACGGACATATCACCAGGGTATTTTGTAGAAGCTTACACATTTCTTCATAATCTCAATGACCGTAAAGATGAAAATGGAAGGGGCGCCGAGAGAAGCGGGTTGTGAAGTCGGCAACAACAACAACGCAAGATGCTCTGCATTTTAGTTAGTAGTTTGTGATTCTTTTTACAACTTACTACAAACATATATTATGTTACAATACAAAACTTGAGAGTACAGCCCGACATTCAATTTTCAATTATCATACGTCGCAGGTTGAAGCTCATTATACTGGCATTGCTAATCATGTGGTAGCCCTAAAAAGTGGTAGAACTATCTTTGCTTTTAGCTCATACTTTGTCTCCTCCCCGTTTTCTATTTCCATGCACACAATCAGTTAAATGAACCAATAAAATCATAAAATAGCTTTATGAAAAAGTATATAATGATTTCCAATTTCGAATTTGAAACTCTACTCATCAAGATGAACCAGCACTGTTCATATTTGAATCGGTTTAAAAACGCCAATTATATGGGCTAATTCTTAACTGCATTTACGATGGGCGTTCACTTAAAGTTTTTGTTTGTCATCGTCAGGAAATTTAAAACAATAGATTGGATTGCATCAGTCATTTCAACAAAAGGAGTAGCCGCGCTATGTTTTGTTGTTAAAATGATATGATTATGTCACTCACGTGTATTTACTTACAATGTTCTTAAGTGTGCATAGTATACATATTATATTACATTCATACATATTTACTCTGTCAAAAGTTCCGTCTTGACCTTTACTCTATTTCAATGAATGCATATACCTATTTCCGCCAGATAAATTTATCAAATCAGAGACACAGAAGTAGTTAAAAAAAAATCTCTACAACACTGATCCTTCATTGTACCTTATCCTTCATCCTCTTCGTCGTTTTTGTGATTTTCATCAAATAATGCACTTATCGAGTTCACAGACATTTTTACCCATTGCAGGAATCATTATCATTATTTTCTATTTGAATCCTTTTCACTTGCTATAGTTACAGTTCTCGTTATAGCCCAAGCACTTTCTACGCTACGAGTTGTGTTGCATGTCGTGCTACATTTATTACTTTGAAAAGTTTCCAGTAGTCTTTCCTAAGGATGTTTATGACCCCAGAGATTGTAAACTCAATTTAAATACACAGTGTTTCTTATCTAGAGGTAAAATATAAAGATTGTTGCACTCTTCCCCATGAATTTTTTCCTTACAGGGGCAAAAGGTAGTACTATTTCACTAAAATTATTATTATTGTCTCTTCATGTCGTCGTCTCGTAATAAACATCTTTGTTAAAAACTTTCCAAAAAGTAAACGCAGTGTGGCGTTCTACCAATATCTTTTTGGGCACTGTTGCTGATAATATATACAACAGATGCATTCTTACCTGTGCATATGGAAAAATAAGGACAAATATAATCATAAGATGATCTTACCCATGGTGTTGTAATGGACATGAAGACCTAGGTAGTTTTAAATGAGCACCACCAACAGCTTTTTAACGAAACAAAAATACAATGTTGTGCAACAGCCAGTTTTTTTACTCTTTAAAGGACATAAATGAAAAAAAAAAAAAAAATAATGAAAATGAGAAGGTTGCTGTAGCTCGTCTTCAGGTTTCAAGAAAAAATGTTTGATGGGCTAAAGTTTATCGCCACTAAAAGCTACCATAAAATCCTAAAATTTGAACATTTTCAGAGTAAACTATATTACGAAAATTACTGTATGCATTTGAACTCCCATCAAACAATGTTTACTGTGGTCATCCTTCCCTACAAAGTTAATGCCTTTTTCCGTTGGTACAGTTTTCATTTTTTTTCTCTTAGAAAATACAAAATAAAGGATTTAGAGCCTTCTTTTAACGAAATCCGAACTTTAAATAGAACTACTAAGATGAGCCAACAACAATGTAATGGTAAGATATAAATTCTTTTTTTTTACAAGAAAGTGGCGTCGTCGACCATACCGGATTGAATTTTGAGGAGAAAAAAAACCTTCTCACAAGGAAAAAAGGGCACAGTCAATACATTATTTTGTTTCGTTGCGTAATTACGAGAGATCTATGAAGGAAAGGAAGAAAGGGAAAATATCTCAAAGGAAAAAAAAATTCCTTTTCAAAGTAATTTCCCATAATGGGCTTCCATACTCGTTTGCTAATTTAATTATTCATCTATGAGCAACGTAAAGACTTTAACATGAGATTTGTACCGAGAGATTATATTGCATGATGCCAATATCTGTCATACAACTGAAATTATGACCAAGGTCCAACAAGATATATGTATGTGACTGGTCATAATGAGTGGAAATTAGTTCTTGATGTAAATTTTCTTTTTATCATCCTCTCCTCCCTGTGCTCTGCTCATACCTCTTAGCAGTGGAATTTGAGATTTTGTACTTTGCATTGTCGTGGTTACAGTTTTAAATGCAAGAAAAATATAAAATACCCAACAGAATTCTATGAGAACTGTCACTTTCGGTTTTAGTTCGTGCTGTAATTGTTATAGTCAGGGGAAACCACACGGCAGAATATAATTGGCTTGTTATACGATACAAATATCAAGCATTGTTAGGATGAATACCTAAAAAAAAAAGTTATACCTCAGCAGAAAGTAGTGCTGTAGCAGTAGTGCTGTACACTCAGTTATGGTAAAAATACTGGTAAACTTTTCAGCAATCGATTTAAAGAATCTCTCTTTTTACGTATGTACGTATCTTATCATATCGTGTGAATATGCAGTAAAAAGCAGAGTATGTTTCCTATCGGCATGAATACAACACACACGTATCACTAAAATCACATAAAAATACTGCTTTGTTATCATTATTTCGTGGTATTTATTTATTTATTTATATTATGGTTTTATAAAAACTCTGCTGGACGGTGGTGGTCGCTCAGTCATTGTATTGTCGTAGTTTCTTAACTTGAACTGAATGACTTTTTTTGAATGGAGTAGTTACAACAAGAGTCAGTAGCAGCCGCACAATTGCTTGCTTGCTTGCAATCTTTAACATTGTTAACATTTCTCCTTTAAAACTGTCTGTATCAAGTCATTTGTAAAGCACAGAACTGGAATGCAAAAAAGGTCATTAAATTATGTGCCAGTCAACCATTATGACTCCCTTCTATGTACGACCATTTCTACTTTGCTGGTGAAACAAAATATATACGCTATGATAATAATGTATTTTATAGCATGAATGTTTCTTTTTGATAAGTAGATAGAAGAAAAAGAATAAGAAAAAAATGAAGAGTCGCAAACAAAAGATTACAAATAAGCACGAGCAAGTTTCTATTACTCAGTGTCAAAAAACTGGAAAATATATTAGAAACTAGCGGTTGCTTCTTTTATAAAATGAGCAACAACACTTTCATGCTATGCTTGTACGATTTTTTTTAAAGGAGACTGTAGAAGAACCACCACCAGCATAATCATTATTTTCCCGTCAACCTGAATATGAATAAAATAACACATTTCAATAAAACATGGCATATAACTTCTGTTGACCACTACTGGTGCTATAGTGATTTCAGTAGTTCATGATCTCGACTCTGTCGTTCCGCAGAATCAAGAAGATATTTCATGAACATATTTATGCATTTCATTTCTTTCCCAAAACTGGCAGCATTTTATTTCAACAAACGTCGTGCAGAAAAGGAATGAATGCACAGAGTCATGAGACATATTAATGTAAAAGTTTGCATTTTATATATTAGTACTGACGATGGTGCTAGGCTAGGAGTAGCAGTACTTACTGCTATCAATTTATCACAGCAGGTGTACTTATACTGCACTGCAATAATTTTGATGCTTCTGCTACCACTTTTATTATATTATATTGTCAATACTATATAAGCATGGCATTATCAGCAGTTGACTAGTGAGAATACGCTAATCCATTTTTTTTTTTAAACTAAGATTACATTTCACCAAGGAAAAAAAAATTGTATATGAAGAAGCAGCATAATGCGAGAAGACACGTTAGTAAAAAAATTGAGCACTGACAATGAGAGAAAAGCCTCGAGGAGTCCAGCCAAGCCGGCTCACCGTAATAATAAAAATATGTAAGACAAGGCAATACGAAAGGTGTCAAGGTGTTGTTCTCAAGAGAGAAAAAACTCTTACAAGGAGTAAGTATGTACATCAAATCAAACAGATGTCCATTCTATTATTTTTGTAATGTCATAAATATATTATTGTTATTATACTCGTAAGAAGGAGAGCAAAACTACCAAAATGCTGAAAGAGATATGTATGGGTTTTCCAGTTCCAGGTATCATGACAAGTAAAAGTAAGAAATATAAATACCATGCGTCATATCAATAGATATGAAAATAATGGATGTACGAAAAAAGCGAAAGTATAATTCTGAAGAAGAAGGAGAAAAAAAAACATAACAAGGCGAAAAAATCTCGATTTATTTAGTCTTGATGCTGATGATGATAATATCCGTGTTAAATATAAATTGTGATAAGCATTATTACTTGTACGACAACGAAAGGACGGCTCGGTCACTCACTGGTTCTTTCCTTTATTCTTATGATGATAAATGAGTGAGTAAGTATAAAAAAAGAAACAAGCTGGTTTAGCTAAAATCTAAAACGGCCATAGCAAATTGCAGAAAAAAAGTATCTGCTCAGTATCCTGTGGTGTAGAGCTTGCATGAAAACTCATATAACTGGAATAAAATTCCATGGGAGAGGAGAAGGTTAGGGGAATGAGAATTATGCAGATTTTTACAAAATACAATTCAATATCTCTACATGCAGTAGTGTTTTATTAGAGTCACGAAGAAAAATGTGTTAGCATGCAAGGAAACTTTTTTTTCTACATTTTATTCGCAGCTAACATAAGGGCAAACTTTGTAACAAACAACGCGTTTTTTTACCATTAGTCATTTTAGGTGCTGCTGGTCAAATAACTTATAAAGTTATGGTGCATGCAAGTTGCCATGCATGATTTCAAATTTCGCGAAAAATGTACAGATTTTTTTTTTTTAAATAAAAGCTCTGTCACATTTACTAATTCACGTATGACTGGCTTGTTGGCAATTTGTATTTAAACTCATTAACTTTAAACGTTTAATATGCCTATGAATACATAAATGTATGAATATCGCGAACAATCATAAAAAGTGACTACTTATTATGCTTTTGCGTTTAGGATAATATGTTCTTGATTTCAGAATCATATGATTTAAATAGGATTATTTCCATATTAAGCACACAAGCATTACAACGTGTCTGGTTGTAAAGATGGGTGCAAAAAGTGTTAAGACGACATGAGACAAGTAGTCCTCTTTAAAAATGTAAAAGCATCTTTCATTCAACATTAAACAGGTAAAAATGGCAAGTACTTAGGGATGTAACCACTAGCCAACCACTTTCAAATGAAATAAGAAGGCATGTTTAAAAAAACATTTATATATTTTATTTTAAAGAGAAAGATCCTTCTTCTACCATTCCCATCTTCATGTAAGCCCAACTTTTGGTTTTAACGTCCACCTGCGCAGTTTTGTAACGAGATTATTATTACCACCGTTTATTTATTATTGTTGCTTTTTACCTCTTATTTCTGAGGAAAGTATGCCTAGAGACTGGTCAAAAAACTAACTATGTGTAATCATTACACTGTAATGAAAAGTATATCGAGACATTAATGTGCTTGTAATCTTGCACAGGACAAAAGATAAAATATATTTCTCTCTCTCTCTCTCTCTCGCTGTCTCTCTTCTTTATCCTATTATTTATGAAATGAAATGGAAACCAAACCATGAACATAAACTTATGCCATCATCATCAAAACTGTCTACGGTTCAATATAGCAAACAAAACATGTTGATGATGATGATGAGAAAAATACCTAATTTGATTTGGTTTGTAAAAAACCGCATAAAATTGAACAATTTTTTTACAGCCTGCCGATAATCATTATCATCACGAAAAAATAATGTTATTTTCAAAGAGTCTCTTGCTAGGCTGACCATAAAAATATGGAGAAACCCATCAAAATCCAGAGAATGAATATTGTAATAATAACAATAATAATAAAAGAGATTCCTACTTTACGGTATCATCACGACTCTAGTATTTTTTTTCTCTTGTAGCCACAGCAGAAAGAGGACAGGTACGCACTGTTACAATCTGTGTATATCTTTTTTTCTCTTCTGTTATAACTCTATAATTTTTAACATGATAATGACGTGACGGTAGTATCCAGTACATTGAAGAAAATATTACAAGGAGCTAACGAAAGTTGTGTGATGACGGTTTTTCAAACGCTCATATATAGTTATGAAGTAAGCAATAACAATTTTTACAAAATCTCTCCGAATAAGTGGTAACCAGAGATGATCATTGGAATGCACAGTGCGCAATGAAGAGTAAGCCACGTAGTTATGTCCGTCGCAATAAAAGAATTATCATCATCATCGTCGTCATTATTCATTCACTCATCCACTAGTACTAGCTGCGTAACTCATGGTGAATTTTTATGAGAGTTGCCCAAATGAAAGAAAAGAAAATTATGACAGCTGTTTATTTCATTTACTCTTTTCGCCTTTTTCAGAGATTACAATAAATATTATTATTGCCATTTCGCACCATGATAACCTTTATGGTCCAATCCACATACAAAGTGAAAATCTTGGCAGTACAATGCTTCTGTGAGGAGGACGTGAGGTGGACAAACGATGGTGATTATAATTTCTTGTTGAAAAAGAGAAGATAAAAATGGAGAAGAAGGTGGCAGTGCATGGCTGCTTCATAAGGGAGAGGAAGCAGTTTTTCAAAACAATCTTTACTTGTAATGTACCGTAGCTAATCCGAAGGATATCTTTTTTTTCCATACTAGGCAATAAATTAGCAAAGAATTGGAGAGTGGAAGCTGGCAAGGGAAAGGCATCGTTTGTTAAGGAGAAAGGATATGTACTGAAGCCAGATGTGCTTCTGCTGAAGATCTTTTAATAATTCTTCTACTGAATGAAATAAAATATTATGTAAATGGTAAAATCAGTAGAGGTATTGTCAGTTGGGCTAAATAATTTATTTAATTTTACTCTATTCACCATCTCTTTCTTTTTTTCGCGGAGTGGAGATGTTTTTAAACGTTGTTATAACTCCACACCATGACAGCATCTTACAAGGAATAATAATATATGGAATACTGTAAATAGGAGGGAGGATCAGACTAGTATCATTTTCTCCGCTCATGCCATTACTGTCCCAATCCCAATATTCCACGGTAATTAAAATGACATGCATGGCGATTGAGAGAGAGAGAGAGAGAGAGAGAGAGAGAGAAGAGAATGGCTTTAGAAGAGTAGAAATTTATTGGTAAACATTAAAAGCATACACGGTGCACTTACGTTTTATGGATACGTACATAATGTACACATTTAAAATTGGTAATTTATAGCACAATCTTTTGTTGCTGATGGTGGTGTTTTTGAGTGTGTATGATGTGCTTGAAAAACATTTTTTAGCTGATTAATATTCATATTCTGTGTCCTTAGGCTTGAAATTTAAGTAGTTGAGAAAATTAAACCATTCATAAATAATGTTATTCAAACTCGTTGAACATGCGTTTTGTCTCTCTTTGTTTCAACTTTTAGATGAAATTGCTTAATTGGATTGCTGTTTGGTCGAAATTGATTGTTGAGTGGATAAAAGAAAACACACACAGAGAGAAAGAGCAACAATGTAACTAAAAGTAACTGTGACGAGAATTCATCATCACACGCACCCTTTATAATTTCAAGAAAAGTGAGTAATTACGAAACTCATTAAAATTGTAGACTTGTGAGGGCACACATATGCATACAATAGGGAGATTTTGCCCAGAATATACAAACTTTAATGGACATGCATTTTCTCGTCACGCAAATATGCATCAGTTTAAAGATGAAATTACATCTTCCAAGTGGTACAGTATTTTCGTGGATAAGCATGTAAAAACGAAGTAAAAATCCGAATTCCATGCTGGTATTTGGATGGCATTTTGATGCATAAACATAATATTGCTGGTTTTTTGATAACTCTGATGATTTTGTTAACTCATTGCAAACCAAAGATAATTTCAATGACAACTGATGCAATTGTAAGCATGACAACATACTTTTTTCCCATTTATTGTTGTTTAAAAAACATTTATTGCTTGCTGCACCTCAGCGTTTTTGCATCTCTAATCAAATTGTCTAATGTTGCTGCTGTTGAATGAAAAACTCTTGATGAATTTCAAAGAAAAATAATAAAGCTTCTTCTTACCTTTGTCGTGGCTGAAGTAAGTCCTTGCGCACTGACAAGAATTGCATAGATTTCTAACTGAAAATCCCATACACCCATTTCCCTGTCAAGAATTGCAGCTGTGGATAATGTTCCACGCTTAACATCCATGTCAAACAGTCTATTTTGTGTAACTCCAGCCGATGAGGTGATATTCGTAATGTAGTATTCTACACTTGTGCCGACAAGGGGAGAGGAGCTGCCACTCAATGTTGACGACGACAATGTCCTTTGTTGCTTAAGGCTGGCTGATACAGTAAGAATGCTTGTGCCTATAGGCTCATTCTCATATATTGACCCTGAATACATGGTCTGGTCAAAGGCAAGACCATTTGCAGAACTCTTGTCAGAAACACTTAGGATCATTAAGTAGAGCTCGGAGGATTTCCTTTGAGACTGGATTGCCTCATCGGTTGCTCGGACGGTTAGTTGGTAACGGGGCTGAACGTCCCCTGCCATTCGACTCAAAGTCAAAGAGCCGGTATTTCTATCCAACTTGAACAAGCCACTGTCACCACTAACCAAGTCATACGTTACAGCTCCATTAGATTCAGAGTCAATATCAGTCGCCATGACTCTTGTGATTTCAGTCAATGGTGGTGAGTTTTTATGCAGGACAGCAGCATTCATACAAACAAATCTGCAAAAAAGAAAGAATGAAATTTATATTCCTTAGTAAATTCAAGAAAGTAAGAAAGTGTGGCGAGAAATGGGACTTACCAAGCATCATCATCATCATCATCATCATTAATTTACAAATTAAATATTGTGAAAGCATGCATTTATGCATGTATCATTAAAAATTGACATTGATTACTACATGCGCATACAAACACAGCCCTTGTTCCGTGATAATAACAATGATTTGAGCTATTCAAGACCTGAAATACTCTACAAAAGTGCAAAAGGTATTTTGCTAACTTTTCCGTGTTGCTGAAAATTAGAAAAAAATGATAAACATCCGTGCAATTAGGGTGATACAAAACCTAGTTGCTACTTTTACCCGGTTTTCTCATTTACAAATAAATATCTACCTGTTGTACTTTTTTTAAAGCATGGGAACTAAAGAATTTTCCTTTTTCATGATGATCCTTCTTGTGGTAAGGATGCATTGAAATATTCACGGAACTGATGGCCTCAGTCTCAATTACAGGTACATAGTGTACACCTACTACAGGTATTTCATAATATGCTGCCATATGCAAGTGTTCAAAGGTAAATGCCACTATTCTCTAGTACACACACACACACCTTCATTTGTAACATGCGTAACAAATCTGTTTTTATCAAATGTTACGAGATTTCCTGCCTAACTAGTTATGAGCATTGCCACGGTTTAGTCGATTCCGGTCCCTTTTACCAACCCTCCAACTTTTATTATTTTATATTCGTCGTTTCTTTGCTTTATTTTCTTTCAGTGAAAAAAAAATTTGTACAATCTTACCTGTTGAATACTATTCAACAGATACTGCAATATCAACTTATACAACCATTTTGACTCCTCATTCTGCAAGAGAACAAGTGGAAAAAGAAGAAAAAAAGCCGGAGTTGGTAAAGCCTTGATATAATAAAAAGCCCACATTTCTTCAGGCCAAGCTTTCTGCTCTCTTTCATTCTTTTTTTTCTCCTCTTTTGACGATTTTCAAGAAGATGTACATATCATATATACATTCACATACAAGAAGAGAAAAAAAATACCTGCAGGATTTCATGCATTTAACATTTTCTGCTGTTTTGTCTTGACAGGTGAGAAAACCGAGTAGGTTACACAGTTAGCTACACATACCAGCAAAACGGCAGCAAGAATATCATCCCTAAACGCCACCAAATAACAACACGACAGCAGCAGCGGCAGGGAAGAGTTCACTAATACTATCGCTGTGCATGGAGTGAAATTGGTAGTTTTAGTAACAAGTCTCGCAGCAGAATAAAAAAAATAGTGTCAGCGGCAGTCAGTGGAAGAAGCAGTTTTGCTTGATGTGGCTGCTTCTATTGTTATTAAATAAAGCGAATATATAACCATTACTACAGGTTTTTCGCCTTTTTCATAACAATTATAATATATGCATAAAGTAAACCGTACACATTCTTTCAAAAGAAGATATGTATGGACGGACGGACGGACACAGGTACGTGTATAATTCTTCTTTTTCTTCGTCTGCGCAGACGTTTACTGATTTTGAATTGAT